>RSDY01000007.1:1187312-1263838 GCA_010758995.1 Sporobolomyces pararoseus | reverse complement strand
CAAAACCCCTTGTAATTTACTGACCAATTCTTTTAAAACTTTTCTAGTCTCCTCCCATTTGTTGTTCCTCGTTACCTTTTCTCCTTCTTCTTCTTGTCCCACCTCTTCGAATAGAGCGATCAAATTCCAAATGAACCCTTTCCTGAACGAATGACTATTCTCCCAATCTTTTCTCAAACCTTCCATAATTTTCTCTTCAACATCCCATTCTCCTTGTAGGTTACCTTCTACTCGTCTCCTCTGATCCTCCTCCTCGAATCTACTGGATGATGATGATCCCTCAGTAACAACAACAACAGTAGGACTCAACGGTATTAAAGGAACACTACTTCTAGAACTTGTAGATTCAATCCAACCTCCCATACTAACCGGTCTCCTCTTCCTACTGTCCCTTTTACTACTAATTTCTCTCAATAATGGACTAACTCCTCCTCCTCCTCCTCCTGAAGCAGCAGAGGTACCAAATCCGAAAACTCCTTGATTACCAATAGAAGGTCTAAATCGATGTTGATGATGTCCACGTTCATTTGAAGAGGAAGAAGAAGTAAGAGAAGAAGAAGTGAGGTAAGATGGATTCGAACGAGTAGAAGATTTCCTTTCCAATCCACCGAAAAAAGTTTCAGTTGGATGAAATGGATCTTCTGGTTCTGATGATGCTATACTTTGATTTAGTAGAGTTGAATCAGAAGTTGAAGTAGAAGAATAAACAGAAGATGGACGAGGTTTCGTTGTTGTAGGTGAAAAAGAAGTCGAAGGAGAAGAAGGAGAGAATGAACTTGATGATTCCCATTGTTGAATTTCTTTCCTTTCCAAAATTGCTAGAGATGCGTGACGATGTAATTCAGATAAAGATGCAGTTGCTTGATGATTATTAGTTCTTTGAGTTCCGAGTCTAGTAGGTATCAGAGGAGAAGAGGAGGGGGAGGCAGCAGGGTTTGAAGTCGAAGCTGAACCTTGAGGCATTTGAAGCGCCTGAGGCAGTGCTGAGAGAGGTAAGAGGGTAGAGAGACGAATTGTATACGTTTGGTAGAGCTTGACAAGAGACTTTAATTCTTGAGATAGAAGAGTTTCGAGTGAAGGAGGAGGTTTGGAATTTCTTGGACGGGTAGGAGTTTCTGGAGGAGTTTGAAATGATGAAGAAGTAGAAAAGATACTGTACAAAACAGGTTATGGATAGTGGGATGTGAGCTTAATTCGAGACTCTTGATAGAGAAAGAGATTTGAAAGTTTTTTTTTACTTTGAAGTTTGTTCAATTTGGTTCAACACTTGTTGAATCTTCCTATCTAACTGTTGAGCTTTCTCTATAAAATCTCGAACCTCTTTGATCATACCCTCACCATCTCTACTACTACTACTCTCCTCCGCTGTCGAGTTGACTCTAAGTACCGATTGATTGACTAAAACTGATTGTTGAGTTGCTGGTTGAGCTTTCAGTGTCAAACTTTTGACAGTTTGTACCAATCCCTTGAGAGCTCTACTCGCATTGTCCAATAATTGACGATCTCTCCAATCTTGACCAAAAGTTTCCCATTCTCGAGGCCACGTGACTAAATTACTTCCTCCTTCTTCTTCCTGTGTTTTCATTCTTCGTTTCCCTTTCGTGTCATTACTTTCGTTGTTCAGAAGAGGTGGATAAAGTTGTAAAGCGTCATAGAGGGAAGGGGATAAGAGGGAAGAAGTTGCAATCAAGTATTTCAAACTTTCAATCTCGTCTCGATCTCCTCTACGATGTGAACGAGGTGAGTGAGCATCAGGTAGTGGTGGGGTTGATAGATCTGTTGTAGGTAGTTCAGGTATTTCTACTTCTGAGAGTGATTTCACGTTGAGTGAGGTCGGACGCGTTTTCGAACAACAAAAGGAAAGGAGAAAGAGGACTGACCTTTCAAGTAGGTTGCGAATGGAGATGATTCGTATATTTGAGGTTCCATTTCCGAAGAAATGAAAAGAGTTCAAGTGAGGTACAGTAAGAGAGATTGAGAGATCTGAGACGATGACAAACGATCTCAATTAATTGACTCCCTTTGTCGACTCTCCTATCACTTTAACACGCCAATTAGTACTGATAAAGAACACCAAGTAATCTACAGAGCCCTTTCAACATCGCACCTGTTGTCACTCGATTGTGAATCCCCCTTCCCCTCCCCCTCTCTTGACCTATTCTCCCCGTCTCTATCTCTCTCTCTCCCCCTGTCTCTAGTCCGACTATCCCCAGCGACCTTAGTATAATCCATTCAACCGAGGTAAGCATTCATGCTGAATGTTTTTCATTCATACTCAGACAGATTCTGATCGAAACTTCTACCCCCCGTCATCTCATCTGCTCTTTTGTCTCTCTCTTTCTAGAAATGAATCCGATTACTCTACCTAATGGTACTGGTGATGGAATAGAAGGAAGTAGTAGTAGTAGTTCACCACCTTTGACCCCAACTTTACAACAATCTCATCAATCTCAATCTCAATCTCAATCTCATTCATCGGCTTTAGCTTTATCCGATAACAACGAGGGGGTTCACAACCATAATTTAGTATCTAACGCAACTGCAAGGATTCAACAAGTTTTAAACCTGTCTACTTCGATGATCAAACCTCCAACTCCTGCACCTAGTCCTCAACCTAGATCTAGAGCTCAAACTAGAGAATCTATTCCTCCTCCTCAACTTTGGACTTCTACCACCACAACCACCACCAACAATCAAGATCAACGGGAAGAAGACGAAGGTTCTTCTGTAATGAGTGAAACTGAATTAATTGCTTATTTGAGGTTTCAAATCAATAATCAACTCTCCCTTTCATCCCGACAACAACTCTTGACTCTCTTGATAAACGATTCTTCACCCTCTACCTTGTCTCCATTGATTCATTTGATCACTCCAAGGTTGAAGAGAGATTTTTTAAAAACTTTACCAATCGAATTAAGTTTCCACGTTTTGAGTTTCGTAGATGAAGTTAAAACTCTAGCTAGAGCTAGTGGAGTTTCAAGGTTTTGGAGAGCATTGTTGGAAGATGAAACTACTTGGAAAAGAATGTGTTGGAAATCGGGTTTTGGTAATGCACCTCAACCTCCTCAACCTCGAGCTCCTTCTCCTTCTCCACCTATAGCTTTAGAAGATTATTCTTTCGGTGGTGTGAATGGTAGGATGATTACAAAAGATTTAGAATTTGGTAAATTGAGAGAACCTTTTTCAAGAGAAGATGAAATTTTTACTCCAGCAGGTAGAGAACGTAGAGGTACTTTGGATAGAACTGGTTTACAAGAGTTTGCTGCCAGGGCTGAATTGTTTGATTTACCAGTCGCAGTAAGGAGGGGAAGTAGTAGTACTCAAAATACTCAAACTAATCAAACTAATCAAACTCAAAGGAGGGATGAATCTAATTTAGCAAGGGAAAGGGAAGGTAGTTGGAGTGATGCACCACTTTTACCATCACTCACAGCAACAGTAGAAGGAGAACCAGAAAGAGAAGAAGAGGAAGAGGCAGATAGTGGAGTTCAAATGGGATTAGGTTTCACAACTTCAGTCATCTCGACAACAAACGATGGAGGAAATAATTCCAGTCAACCTTCAACTTCTTCTCGCAGGAGAAGTTCAGTAACAACAACAAGCTCTAGACGAAGACAAGCTCCTACTTCGACTTCTTCTTCCAATCTACCTACTCTAGTTTCACCACCAATGTTTTCACTTCCAGGTGTTACATCACCTTCAGCTCCTCCTCCAACTTCTGAACCAATGTATGAACCTATCCCAACTTCTTCAACATCTTTCAAAAATTCCCCTACTACTACTACCTCTACCAATCCCTCTTCCTGTAACTCTCACCCTCACAATAACTATAAAGATCCATTCTCTTACAAAACTCATTTCAAACGTGCCTACTTGACCGAATCTTCTTGGTTACGAGGTCCCGGTAGGTTACTCTCTACTC
The DNA here is from genome assembly GCA_010758995.1 of Sporobolomyces pararoseus. Classification (NCBI taxonomy): domain Eukaryota; kingdom Fungi; phylum Basidiomycota; class Microbotryomycetes; order Sporidiobolales; family Sporidiobolaceae; genus Sporobolomyces; species Sporobolomyces pararoseus. The sequence goes on along the minus strand of RSDY01000007.1, from coordinate 1,259,916 downwards.
AAATGTCTGCAGACGATGGAGTAGTTACCTCGTTAGGGTTCGACGAAGAATGGATCGTCGTTGGAATGGCGACTAGTAAGATGCATGTTTTCGAAAGTGGACAAGGTAGGTACGTTAGGAGTTTGGAAGGACATGAATTGGGAGTTTGGTGTTTAACTTTGATTGGTAAAAGTAATAATAATACTTCTTCTACTACTCCAAGTTACAACAGTAACAAAAAGGGGAAAGGGAGAATGAATGAGGAGGAAGGCGATTCAGAGGAAGGAGAGGAAGAGATTAGTGCTGGAAGAGGAGGAGGAGGAGGAGGATTTTCAGGTCATACTAGAAGTAATACGAGTTTCTATAACAAACCTAGCGATCTTCCTCCTCCTCATAGTAGGAGGAGAAGACGTTCTTTCCCATCTACATCGGTACCTTCTTCTCCAACGACAACAACAACAGCAGGAACAGGACCAAACTCTGTACCAAGTTTAGGAGGGATGGGATTAGGTGCAGGAGGTAGAACTGGAGATTCTTTACAACAATCTGGAGTTTGTAGTACCGCTAGAGGGTGGGGTCAAACTGGTGGTGCGAGAGTAGTCAGTGGTGGTTGTGATAGAGAAGTTAGAGTTTGGGATGTTGAAACTGGGTAAATTACTGTCTCTCTCTCTCTCTCTCTAAAATGATCTTTTTTAATTGACTGATAAATTGTCTTTTTGTCTTTTTTCTTCAGGGAATGTTTACATACATTGAGAGGACATACTTCAACGGTTAGATGTATGAGAGTTTTAGATGGTAGACCTATAGCAGTTTCAGGTTCTAGAGATTCAACTTTGAGAGTTTGGGATATCGAACGTGGAGAATGTTTACATTTGTTATCAGGTCACGAACATTCAGTCCGGTGTATAGAAGTCAGTGGTAACAAAGTCGTCAGTGGTAGTTACGATGCAACTTGTAGGTTGTGGGACGTAGATACTGGAGAATGTTTACATGTTTTCAGAGGTCATATACATCAGATTTATGCGGTCGCTTTCGATGGGATTAGAGTTGTCACTGGTAGTTTGGATTCAACTGTAAGGATTTGGAGTGCTGAAACTGGGTAAACAAAAGTCTTCTCTCTATACTCTCTTTTTCTCTCCTCTCACTTACTTACTAATTTTCCTCGTTTTCCCTTCTAGCGAATTCCTTGCACTTTTACAAGGACATACTTCTCTAGTGGGACAGTTGATCCTCTTACCTTCTTCACAACAACCGACTGGTGGTGGATCTTCTTCTTCTTCTTCTTCTTCTTCAACAACTGCTCGTCGTCGTCCAACTTTAGTAACTGGTGGATCAGACGGTAGAGTGATCGTATTCGATTTAGAAACTTTCGATACCGTTCACAGGTTGTGCGCCCACGACAATTCTGTAACTTGTTTACAAGTTGACGAGAGGTTTATAGTCACTGGTGGCAACGATGGTAGGATTAAACTTTGGGATTTCAAAACTGGTCAATTCGTGAGAGAATTGATTGAACCTTGTGGTGCAGTTTGGAGAGTCGTGTTCAGGGATGATAAATGTGTCACTTTGTGTAGGAGGGAAGGTAAAACTTTGATGGACGTTAGAACTTTTAGACCGACTGAAGAAGAACTCTTTGGTGATTCAACTTGAGAAAAACCTCTCCTCTCTTCCCTTTTTCCTCTCCTTTTTTTCCCCCTTCATTCTTGTCGAGACCTTGGGATTTACACTTGTATTCTTGGCTACCTCCTTCTTGGTTCGTTATTACCTAGTTCTCTTTCTCCTCTGTTGAATTTGATTGTTCTAAAGTGTATCCCTGAAAACTGAAGCTTCTCGCTCTCGCGCTGTCGATCGCCCTCGATCGAATCTTTCCGCTGGGTGTGGGAGAGTGCGAAGGATTGCAAACACTTGTAAAAGCGTTTTTCTAATTTTCGAGGGTACAAGTATTTCGTTATTAGATTTCTTACTTCAGTAAGACGCAAGCTCGCAACGAATAAGGAACAAGCCGTTCCTCGACACAGTTGTCAGACAAAAAAAAATTTATCGAGCAGAAAAAGAAAGAAAAAGTTGAGTGAGTGCTAGGAGGTTTTTCTTTCTTTTTCCTTCTCTCTTCTCACACGTTCATCCACGGACCTCGTAAACCAATTACAACCATGTCAGATAGCACTACAAGAGTCAAGCCCACCTTTTCTAACCTACCTGAAGCGCTCAAGAAGAGGATTGTCAGGTTTTTGAAAGAATTAGATGAAGAGGAACAACAAGGTGAAGATGATTGTGGATCTTGTTGTGGAGGAGGAGAAGGAAATAACGATCATGAACATGAACACGAGAATGGACACGGACACGAACACAAACAATTTAAGCAGTTGGAGAAAGCGGTAGAGGATTTAGAACTCGGTGGAGGAGCTTCAAACGTTTCAAACTTGTCTTTGATCAACAAGGAATGGCATAAAGCTTGTTGTTCTTACATCTGGCAGGTTAGTCTCTCTTTCTTTCTCTCGAAATTGATTTTTTGAAAAAGCAAATCAATTTTTTTGTATTGATTCTTTCTTTTTTTCGTTCCTTTCCAGTCTCCTGATCTCGCAGAAAGGAGTTTGGAATCCCTTTTCTACTTCCAGAAGAACCTATTACCGAAATACTCGGAATACGTCGATTCTCTCTTCCTGATTCAAAACGGATCAAATCTCCTCGAAGAAGAGGAAGAATCTCCTTACAAAATGGTCAATGGAACTTCGGAAGAGGAACGCGAGGAGAAACTCGTCGAACAGGTTGAAACAGTTGCTGGAGTAGAGAAACCCAAGGATGAAAGTATTCGTCAACTTCGAGCTAGATCCCTCGTTTTAGGAGAAATCGTTAAAGCTTGTCCTAACTTGGTCAAGATTGAATTCGATTGCCCTGAAGTAGACGACGAGGAAGAGGAGGAGGAGGAATCAATGACTACCGAACTTCGTGACTACGTTGTCGACGCTCTGAAACAACATGCAAACGCTTTCAAATCCCTCTCCCACATCGGTTACTCCCTCACTCCCGTCAGTACTAGTTCTTACGAAGACGCTGCTTCCCTCCTCTCTACCTACTCTTCTCAACTTCGTTCCCTTCGACTCGATTGCGTTTCGGCTCCCGGAGATTCAGATTCAATCTTCAACGCCCTCCTCTCTCTCGAAAAATTAGAGAGTCTCGACTTGGCCGATTCCGACCTCGCTTTCGATTACTCTCAACTCGACGTCAAATGGCCACTCCGAAGACTCGTACTCGGTGAATTCTTGGACCTCTCGACTGAAGCGTTCTCTACCCTCGTCAACAAGTTCTCTTCGACTCTAGAGATTCTTAATCTCGATGGAGCGCCTTCGTATGAAGAGGAAGGAGAAGGAGATGAACAAAAGGTCGTCAAAGAGTTCAAACAGTACCCGATCAAGAACCTCCCGAAACTAGAAATTTTAGAAATTTCGACTAATCACTCTACTAAAGTACTCGATTGGTTAACTTCTTCTTCTCCTACCGCACCTCTACATGAATTACGTGTCGGCTTCTGTCCCAATTTCAACGTCGATCAAGTTATCGCGTTTGTAGAGAAGAATCAATCGAGGATCAAGTACTTCGAGTTGGATGTTAGTTGTTTCAACGGAGTTGAGCAGGTTAGTAAATTGGGAGCGGTTTGTGAAGAGTTGGGCATCAAGTTTCAGCTCGTTTCGGTTGGTTACGAGGATGATGATTTCCTTGGTGGAGGTTTCGGAGGTGAAGATGAAGAAGAGGAGGAGGAGGATGCCGAGTGGGAGGATGAGGAGTAAGAGAAAGAGGGTTAGCAACAGTTAGCTATAGAGAACGTTCTTTTCTCTCTCAATATTATATACCAATTTTTATCCTTCATTTCCAAATATCTATTCGGGGGGAATGAGCAACAACATGAGATTGTTTTAAACACAAAAGTTTGGCAACACGAGGAACAAATAAATAAAGAAATACAAGAGTTAAGAGAGTAGTATACCTATCATTCGAACGACAACTTTCTCTTTTCCTCTTCGACATCGACCACATCCCCTTCATCGACATGAATATCTACGACGACTGTTACTACCGCCGAACCGATCTCGTCCTTGCCTTGACCAGTACTTCGTTTGTTTCCAGAAACGCCTCTCCTCCCCTCCGACATTGAGTGACTACTCGGATGATGTCCCTTTTCCTCAGACGGTGCAGCGTGATACGCTCCGATGACGAGAATTATTGAGCAAGGTAAACCGAGTAGACAGAACAGGTAGAGAGTCGAGAGAGTGAGAGCGGTCGAAGATTGAGTCGAACTGAACGATAGAGGATGAACTGCTCCAAAGGCTGAAACGACGAAACATCCAGCATCGAGTAAGACGAACGCTACTAGGATGAGAATGAGCGACTAAGGCACAATGATCAAGTGAAAAACGAGTTTAGTGATGTTTCGTCGCCGAGATGGAAGTCGGAGACGAGTGTAAAATTCTGAGCTCACATTGAGAGATCGTTTCACCCTTTTGTGACCTTCATCTTTTGCTCCTGTCGTGAACATCGCATTCGAGCGGCTCAAGACTCGTCGTAGCGTGATGAGGAAGTATCCTCCGACTGAAGTGATCACGCAGAGGAGGGACAGCGACGCAACTGAGAAGAATATGTAAGTCGATCGGGCGAACTTTCCGAGGCCGTCAATATTGCTGAGGAGAGATTCGAAGAGAGGAATTTCTGGAACGAGGGTAGAGACGTCAAACTCGGTTCCGGGTGTCCAACGTCGAGCTTGAACGGCGAGGTTCTCTTGAATCCGGAGATAATCTCCGAGAGTCCTGCTGTAAAATCGACCTCCTATGACTCCGAGTGGTACAGCGACGCATACAACGACGAGAGGGGTGGCGATCCCGGCGACATTGACGAAGAGAGCCATTTTGTCGACTGAACGACCAGTTGCAGCCAAATGGAGGACGAGCGAAGAAGCGATTGACCAAATTGCGATCGATCCAGCGACCCACACGGAAGCCCTGAAGATGTTCAAGCACCGAGAAGGATGGTGAGCTCGAGGGGCAAGAGGAGGGAGAGAGAGAGAACCTGAAGTTTGAAACGAACCATGCTGTGAAAATCCAGTAACCCGTATCTGACGTCGGATGCCCTTGCCACAGACCGATATATCGAGCCACGAGAACCTCGAGTACTGAGATTGGGGACATGGCGAGATCAGCGAGGGGATCAAGAAAAAGTCTCGAGAAGAAAACAATCGTGAACGCACGGATGATCGAGACGAGAGACACCAGAGTCCACGAGACCGCACCATGCGGCTGGATCAGTCTCAATCTCGAATCATACCTGAAGACCCAAAAGATCTTGCGACGACATCGCAATCCGAGCGAAATCAACGCGAAAACAGCGACTCTAGTTTTGGAAAGAAAAAAAGAAAAGGCATAGTCAGTTTCGAGCCGCCGCTCTAAAAGCGTCCGGGTGAGCTTACACGGCCAGCGTAGCTGCAACAAAATACAATTGATTGATGGCAGATTTAGGTACTTGAGGTAGAATTTCGGAGGCCAATTTCGAGGCGAGAAACTGGTAAGGATTCACAGTCGAAGGAAGATGTCGTAACTCGCTCAGTTGATCCAACAACGACTCCATGGTTGTTTCACTCTCGTGAATCCCACGTTGTCTTTCGGTACACAAGGGTTGGGTAGGGAAGAAAGACGAGGAAAGATTCTCCCTCCAAATTTTTTTGAGAAACTCATCTGATCATGACCGACCAAGCGGAAACAGGACGGCGTACTCCGAATCACGACGATCAAGGTGAATCTCGTTGATCAATAGAGATCCCAATAACAAATCAGTACCTCGTGTATCATAGCGTGCGAAAGAATTCACCTCAACTCGGAAAGATCAGAGTTTGTTCCGTCTTCCCTTGTCCGGAAAGTTCATTACCCAAGCGGGTTCTCTGGCCGATCGAAGGGAAAATATCCGCCTGTCGGTCAGGTTCCGCCTTGCTACTCACTCTACTGTACCGGTTCAACAATTGAGCTTCATCGATAAAAAAACCCTTTAGAGTTCCGGAAAAAAAAGAATGATCTTTCGTTTTTTTTTTTTTTTTCTTCTACAATTTGAAACCAACACATGCACCTTCTTTCCCTCTACGGTCAATCCTAGCAACTTGTTTACTAATCAAAGCGTAAATCGAAGTGGTACCCATCCCTTCTGTCCAACCTCTAGAAACGGCGAAAGCTCCCAAGTGAGCTTTCAGGGCGTTCATTTGTAAAGTCGGAGTTTTTGAACTCGAATAGGTTGAATCTGCTGGAGGATCACGTAGAACTATGTTGAGAGGAGGTAGGGTGGTAGAAGAGGAGGAGGTAGGAGGAGGCACGGAGTTGAAGATGGTGAGGAAAAGGTGAAGAAGCTTGAATTCTACCAAAGTCGAAGGAAGTGGTGCTGAGGGATCGTTGTCGTTACCACCACCCTGGGAAGTAGCGTAAGAAGAAGAAGAGATCGATGGCGAAGAAGGTGATTGAGGGTCTTGAGCAAAGTTCGAAGATAGTACAGATTCGAGAGTTTTACTGTTTTCTTTCGACGGTCAGCTTTCTTTTTTCGAATTCGTTAAGAACTCGTTTTAATGGAACTAGACTCACATAGTTTCGCTGATATCTAAACCATCTTCGTCGACGTTCCTCTCAATTCCTTGATCTCTAACCCACTTCTTCCCCCAAGGTTTCAATCCCTCTCCCATCAATTTCCAAATGAGTTTCCCAATCGCCACCATTTCGTCTTCAGTCACTCCGTCCGGTAGCCTTTTCTTCTTCGTTTGAACTACTTCTTGGGCAGGTGAGTGAGAAGGAATCGATTCTTTTTCGACTCTCGATCGTGAGGTAGTTCCGACCGACTTGCGCTTCGAAGCGACAGTTGGAGGTGTAGGTACTGCCGAAGGTATAGAAGGTCGAACTCTGGCGCTCGAAGTACGAGTAACAGTAGGTCCTTGGGCTTCTTCTTCCGTTTTGTCGTCGGATCGAGGAGTCGAAGCTCGAGAATCTAGTTGTCGAGTTTTAACTGTTTCAGAGTCATCTGTTGAGGTGGTAGTAGCAGAGGGTCGAGCCTTGACAGGTACACGTCGAACTGGACCGTTGACAGAGGTAGGATCGGTAGATTGAGATCGAGCTACAACTGAAGGAACTTTTCTTGCTGCTGTTCCAGGTCGACGAGCGGGTCGAACAGGTTTCAACGCCTCGAGCTGAAATAGAAAATAAAATAAAAGTCGGGTCAACATGATAACGAAAGCGAGGTAGAATAGAGAGAGGTTCTTACTTCTGCTTCTCTATCTTTTTTGAACTGCTCTAGAGCGAGAAGTTCTAAATGTTCACGTTTGATCTCATCTTCGAGACTGAGTAGGCGATAATAAGATTCATCATGTTGAATTTCTGGGCCAGTACGAGCTAATGGCTGTTTTTTGGTAAGCGAACAGAGTCAGTCACAAAAAAAAATTGTGGGAAAATTTCGAAATATGATTCGATTCGAGCTCACTTGACTGAGGGTTTCTTCGAGATCAGCTATAGAATCTATGACACCTAGCCATTGTGCGTGTAAAGCTTCGACGTGTCCAGACTCTTGCGGCAGCGGACTAAGATAAAAAAAGGTCAAATTTGAACAAAACGGTTTAGTCGGCTTGGAGTTCAAAGAGGATTCTCAAAGATTCGACTCACTAAACTTGTAGCAACTTTTGAGCAGCTTTGAGACACCTCCCAGGATCTTCCCTACTTTGTTGCTGACCAGTTGCAGCAGACTTGTGGTTGTGGTTGTTGTTTTGACGAAGATTCTCCTTCAAAGGGGAAGGTTTCTCCCTACCTAGATCAGCCCTTTTCGGAGCTCTCCTCTTGGTAGCAGTCCATTTGTCTTGATCGTTCAAGAGGATTCCATCTTCTCCTTCGATCGGTTGTCCCCAAGTTTCGAGGTTTGGTCGGTTCGGTTGAAACAACCCATTCTCGTGAGGTTCAACTTCGCGTAGAGAGACGGTTTCGAATTGTCCTACGCTCGAGAGTACGGTACGAGGTAGTACTGCCGCGTTCGGGTAAGTCAGAGACGAGAGGAGAGCCGAGGAACGTCGTAGAGAATCGAAAGATTGTGCGAGACTCGACACTGTTTTCGGGGAGACGAGACGCGTCAATCACGATCACAGAGTGAGGCTAGAGGTAGATGAGCTTACTGTCTAGTTTCCGAGCTGAGGTCGAAGTTGAAGTTTGAAGAAGTTGAATGATTGGGAGTTTTGAGGAAAGGCAAAGAGACTCGAGAGTGTATGCAGCTGAGAATCTCTGAGAGAAGAGGAATCGATTTTTCAGCACTCTTTCTCTTCTCTCTGTTCACCCTTTTTCACCACACTCACAACTCGCTCTCGAGTCAATCATGACTATGCTTCGTACTCTGTAAAGGTGAGCATACTGTTCCTATCCTTTCTTCTCTCTTCCCTGCTCTCTTGTCTCTTGTCGACCAATCGAATTATGATGTTTGTAATTACCGTCTCATCGGTACTCGTATCTCTCGCTCTTACTATACCAAACAAGGTTCACAAAGGTCTCTTCTGGAGCGAAGGGAGGAAGAGTGAAAGCGAGTCGAGGTCGAGCATGGTTTACTCCTTCGTTCGATCTTGACTTTTATGTTTTCGTTCCAACTTCTGGACTGGAAGGGATTTTAGTTCTTTGGGTTCGAGTTGCAGGGGGAACGAGTACAGTTGAATTGATGAAAACACGCGGCTCTTGTGTATCTACTGAATTCATTTTTCTATCACCTCAAAAGCAACTCTTTGAACCTTGACCTGTGAATCTCGAACGCTGACCAAAAAACTTTCTATCGGTCACAGGTTAGTCTAAAGTCACCATCCCCCTACTATCCCTACTCTCTTTCTTGCTAGGACGACAACTATACGTATCATATATTCAAACTAGAGTCTCCGAGACTGTTGTGAGCCCTATGTGGCAGCTCGGTCGAAGAAGAGACCAGTAATCTTCTCTCGGATGCCCAACACCAATATACTAATTCCCCAGTCGTTAGAACCATTTTTCGAAACTGACTTCGAGTCTTTGATACTCTCTATCGAATAGATTTTCACTCAGCTCTGTTTTTCTCTCGCCCTATTTCCTTGCTTCGTCAGGTTAGTCTCTTCTTCTCTCTTGAGCTCTTTACACCATCCTCTACTTTTGGGAGACGATGAACCCCCTCAATTTTTTTATCACGACGGTCTGCGTATGTTTCTTTCAAGAAACTGAAGCCGAAAACGGTCGCCATCTAAACAACCTTTCGACCTAATCTGATCCCCCCCATATCATCACTTTCCTCATTCGTGGTGCCGTTGAAGAATCGAGAATGCTGACATCCTTCTTGACGGCATTCATTTCCCGATTCAGGTCTCGCTCGAAGGGTTTTGCTTTTTTTCTCTAAAGGCCTCTTTCTTACTTTTTGTAGCTTGTGTGTGTTGTCTTGTCTATGGCAATGTGAAACGTTCAGTTACGACGAAACCATCATATGCCTTTTGAGAGTCTGCGTTCAGCATAACGAGTTGGGTTTGCGAGCGAAAAAACGAGGGTCAACCTGCCGCGGGACTCCCATGCGCCGCTGCACCTCCTTTTCGTCATTCTACAGTCTCCTTTCGCGTCGACGTTCAGTGTTGTCGGGCGCGGGCTGATGAGCGGAAAGCGCCTTCTGAGCTAAGGAGTGAAATACCCTGTTGTGATGAGCATATATGTTCAAAATTGATGTGAGACATCAAAGCATTTGCACCTATAGCTCAGTGGTAGAGCGGTCGACTGCAGCGCGTGCGCTATCGTCAGGTCCCTGGTTCAAACCCGGGTGGGTGCTTCGCACATTATCTTTTGCCTCTTGTCCATGAGGCCTCCCATTTTTTCATGACTCTTTCGTGAGATCTGACTTCTTGCTGCTCAGGCAGGTCGATGGCGATGAACAGGCTTCCAGTCTTACGGAAGGAAATGGTGAATAGAGCTTTTTCCATTGTTGCCCTTAACGTGTGAGCGCAGGCCAATTCTCTCCACGAAATCAAGGCAACCATAATGTTGTTGAGGAACGTGTGAAGTAGTAGATTCTATGAACTTTTTCAGCGAGCAGCAACAAAGAGATACAACAACCTTTTATAGAGTTAGAGATGCCTTCTAATTTATTTGGATGTATTCTGTTCTTCAAATTAAGCAGCTTGAGCTCCTCCTCGACCTCTACCTCCCCTTCCTCCTCTGCCTCCTCCTCTACCTCCTCCTCTCCCTCCTCTGGAGTTCCCAGCTCCACGTCCAGAAGCACCTCCTCCTCCTCGGTTCGAAGGATTTCCACCTCCACCTCGAGCGTTCCCTCCATTGTTACCGAGTTCTTGTACGATACGCAATCCAGGAGTACCTTTCAGTCCCATTTTCCCTACAGTCTTTGCGAGCACTGAGAGAAGAGGGGAAAAAAGTCAAAGGTAAGTTTTGAATGCTCGTGGGAAACTTGAAAGAGTTAAGGAGAGAGAAAACTTGAACTTACTTCCAGGAACTTGAGGACAACCTAATCCATTCGGACTAGTTGCGAAATCGTTCCAAACTTTAACCATTTCCCCAGCGTTTGAACCGAAAGCGTCTTTCATGAAAGCTTTGTAAAACCCAAGGGTTGCACCATAGAATTGATTTTTTTCATCTTCTCCTACAGATTCCATCGCTTTTTGTAGTACTTGTTTACAATCTTGCATAGTTGCTGAACCAGGTGACAAGATTGTAGAAGTGAGAGGGTGAGGTTGAATCGGGAGAGAAGAAATTACGGGAGATTTTCGAAGGAAAAAAGTTTCGAACGGGGCGAGAATGATGATTCCTTGACCGGTTGCATTCGATCCTCTTGCAGTTCGACCGAGACTGTTTGAATCCATTGAGCAGTGAGAGTCAGCTTCGACGTTTACAGGAGGGAAGAAGAGATTCGGACTAACCGATGAACGTATTGTTCAGGAGTTTGAGGAATTCCAACTTGAATGACAGCAGTTACGTTCGCTACAATCAGAGAGAGGAACAGAATGTCAGCCGAAGTCAGTGCCTTTTGACTGATGAGGAAAGACTCACGGAAATCCATGCCTCGAGCTGTAACATCTGAAGAGAAAAGCACACCTCCTTTAACATTCTTGAAAGCTTCAGCTGCCGCATTCCTCTGACCTTGAGATTTACGAGAATGGATCTCGAAAATTTCTTGTCCGTACGCTTGTAGGCCAGCACGTTTGAAAAGTGCAGCTGCCAAACCGGTAGCTCGAGCGGTAGGGAAGAACACCATCGTTTTCGCATCAGGTCCGTGAGTCTTGATCTCGTTCTTGAGAACTGCCAGAGTCGTAGGGAAGAGGTCGTAGAGGGAAGGAGGAGTGACAGAGTACTGTGGAACATGTTCGTGAGTGTTTTCTTCCTCGGGAGGTATTGTCGAAACGAAAGCGTGGTTCGGAAGGAGGGCGAGAGATGCGATTTGGTGAACTTGTTGAGGGATCGTAGCAGAGAAGAGGAGAGTTTGACGAGGGGAGGAAGTACGGTTCGGTAAGAAGGCAATGATCTTCTCAATTTCGCGACGGAAACCTGCTTCGAGAAGTCGATCCGCTTCATCGAGAATGAGACACTTGACGGAGGAGAGCTTCCCTTTGAGGTTCGAGTTCTCGAGATGATCTTGGAGACGACCAGGAGTGGCGACGAGGATATCTGTATGAGGTCGAGACTGGTCAGTCGAAGGAGAGAAGTTACGGAGAGATAGCTTCGAGACGAACCAGTTTGTTGTTTGTTCAGACGGTTGATTTCGCTCTTCATGTTGGTACCTCCGACTACATGGTCACAGCTGTAAGGGGTGCCAGCGAGAAGTACTTTCGCGCTGTCCTGGATCTGAATCGCTAGTTCTCGAGTCGGCGAAAGAATGAGAACGCTGATTTGACCTCTTTGGGGTTGCTGAGGGGTTCGGATAAGTCGCTCGATCGAAGGAATGAGGAACGCTAGGGTCTTTCCAGTGCCGGTACGAGCTTGTGCGAGACTGTGAGAGCGAGAAAGGGTCAGTTCAACGATACCTCGAATTTACTTCGGAAGGTAAGTCTCTCACAGATCAACACCGGTGATTGCAACTGGTAAGGTCTGAGCCTGTACTTCCGTACAGTTCGTAAACCCTCCTTGTCTGATTCCTACCGCTGTCGCTTGAGAGATTTGACCCGATTCAATAAAGTCGCTGAACTTGGTGCTGGAGAAAGTTTTTGACAACCCGTTCGGGCTTGTGGATCTAGGGGTGGCTGCTGGAGTACTGTCGAAGCTGTTCAAGGCTGGAGTTGACCCTCCAGAGAGCGGTGTGGTGGAAGTGGAAAGTTGAGCGATTTTTGCAGCAGGAGTTTGAGGCTTCTTGCGGTTATTGTTGTGGTTGCGAGGGCGCTTATTAGGCCTAGTCGAAGGTGATTGATTCGTTGACATTGCTAGAATAGATGCAAAGTGAGAGGTAGAAGGGAGAGGAAGCGGGAGCTTGAATTTTGATACGGGAGAAGGAAGTTTTTTTCGGATTGAGCTTTACCGCAAAATTACTGCTGTGAGAGCTACAGATGCCAGAGAGTCTAAGAATCCTTGGTAAGGGCTCCAAGAGAAGATTATGACTCGCAAGAGGCTCGACCAAGTTCTTTTGCGAAGCATAATCTCTTCGCTGATCCTGACAATCAGAGTCGAGAAGAAAGTAAATCACCGTTACTGTACTATCGAACCTGCCCTAAAATACAAGCAAAACAATTGAAGATCCTTAGAACAAATCGTGAAATGTAAAACTTTTTCTATCGCGATCCCTCCCTCCCTCTCAGATCTCTTGCCTCACCAAATGTGTCTACCATGATCTCTCAATCGTCTCCATCGTCATCAACATTGACAGAGTCTCCAAAGCGTTCGATGAATCCGTTCATCTCTTGACGAGCAGCTTGAGCAGGGTCGAAAGATTCGTCTCTGAAAGGAGTCGGATCCCATTCTTGACCGCACCATCCTCCGTTGTCGTGAATATGTAGTAAGTAACCTGAGAGAGAGAGAGAAGTTGGCCTTGTCAATAAACAACGCTGAGGGGCAAAGACGAGAGAAACGAAAACCTTACGACGCCAGAGAGGATCGAGAGTGAGAATGTCTGGATCTCCGACGATGATGAGACCAGCTTGGGGACGAGTGACGGCGACGTTGAATCGCTTTTCGTTTCCGAGGAAGCCGATCGCGAAACGTTTGTCTTGCTCGAGGAATTGCTTGTTTGAACGAACTGTCGAGAGCAAGATGACTCTGTGTTCACAGCGAAAGAGAAGTACGACAGCTTGTCAGTTAAGTATCTAGTAACATCTGAGGTGCTGGAGAAATAGCTCACGAGCGTTCGGAACCTTGAAACTGTTCAACCGTTCCAATCGTGAGATTCGGACGAACATTCTGCTGAAGTGCGATTCTGAGTTTCGAACATTGAGCTGCATAGGGAGAGACCACACCTGTATCAGAGAGTCGCTCGAAGTCAGCTACAAGGGAGACGAGCTGATAATAGATAACACAAGTCAAGGCTCACCGATATCCGAATCGAGAACTCGAACGTTCCTCGAACTAGTCAAACTGTGGACGTAGTTCTTGATAGTAGAGATCTCTGCGACGTTGAAGAAACTAGGGTCTACTCCATCTCTTTCGTCCTGACCTTTTACTGAATGGAAGATGATGGGGAAATCTTTCTTCGGCCAACCTTCCCAGCCGTGAAGAGCAGAAGTGACGTTCGGTGGAGCGAAAGCTTGAAGTTCGTTCGAGTAGAACTCTTCGTTCGGAGTAGCGAGAATCGCTGGATGATTGCGATAGTTCTGAACTAGTTTGGTGTAAGTGACTCCTCGATAAGCGAAGTTCTCGTGTTGGTAGAGAGGGTTCGCCATAATTCGTTCGAGCATGCTAGTTTCGAGACCGAGTTGTCGAGTTACCGCTGATTGCAAGATCTGAGAAAGTACTCTTTGAGCTTTCAAGGCATCAGTGACGAGAGCGTAAGAACGACGAAGCTCACGGGTCCTAACTGTTTGGGATCGCCAGCTAAGACGAGGTTGGTAGTGTCGGATGCGAAACTGACCGGAATCAAGGCTGCAGAGAAGAGAGGTTCAGTACGGGATCGAGCTCTCGAGTTGGAGAGGAAAGAGGGAGCTCACTTTCAGGTTCCGTCGCTTGACCAGCCTGACAGTCACATCAGTCGAGTCGAGAAAGAGATCAGAGTAGGTTCTCCCGAACAGCTCAGAACGATGGGGGGAGAGAGAGACTGCTCACTTCGTCTACAAAGATGTGAGTGAAGTGACCAGTTTGCAATCCGACTCCTCTCAAAATTCCAGCAGAGATACAGGTTGAAACGATGACTTTGTATCGTTTGAGATGCTCGACAGGTGGACAGCTGAAGTGACCTTCGCTAAAGTAGGAGAACTCGAGAATTCCGGGTGCAACATCGTCGAGAGAGCGAGTTGGAGCGTTCAAACGAAGGACGACCGACTCGTCGAGGTTGAGGCGAGTACAGAGTAGATCTGCAGCAGCGTTCGAAGGTGCGGTGAGGAGGATCGTTGCGTCGAGGTACTGAAGCAATTGCAAGCAAGTTTCGATAATCGTAACAGTTTTGCCTGAAAGAGAAGAATTTTGACAAGTCAGTCCGAGTCGTACGACGAGGAATGAGAAGTCTGGAAGGCTCACCAGTTCCAGGAGGACCGAACACTACATAAGGAGCGCTACCACTCGAACTGTAGAAGATCGAGAGAACAGCTTGACGTTGACAGAAGTTGGCTTCGATAGCTCGGTGGAAGAACGGAGGATGTTGATCAGCGACAGGGTATCCGTTGTAGTGAGTACCGAGGTTTGGAAAGAGTAGATCTCGACGAGGTAGAGGCAGTTCGAGAGCTTGAAGTTGACGTCGAATCGGCAAACGATTGATGTGGAACTGAACATCGAATCTTGAATTTCTACTCGAGTCAATACAAAATCGAGTTAGCACTAATGTACAAAGAGGAGATACTGGCGATGTCGCTCACGAGGGTGGGTCGAAAGCACTCTTGAACTTGAGACCAACTCGACGACTTTCGACACTCACGACAATCCCTTCGAACCAACGGTTGTCTTCCGAGTCTCGAGCCTTGACCTTGATCAAATCGTTGACGGTAACCGAAGGTCGCTTCTCGGCGAGACCCGGAACATTGAGACTGTTTGACACGAGAAATGGATTAGTTCGTTGTATTTCGAGCTTGGAGAGAGAAAGAGATTAGGTCTCACTGATAGAATCCATTTGAACCAAGACTGAGAGTTGTATCGTCGATGTCGTAACGACGAATGTTGACACTGTTTCGAGAGAAGAATCAGAAATTAGCAAAGACTTTGTTCAAGACGCGAGAGAGGGAGAAACTTACTCTTCCTGGAAAGCTTCGACTTGCAAGAGAGTCTTCCAGAAGATTTGGTAGCGGTTGTAAGCGAGAGCTCCAGGGAACTTTCGGAGTCGTTTGAGAACTTCGCGAATCGATGAGTTCTCGAGACAGCGAAGGAGACGAGCAGGGGGCATGACAAAGTAAGGGAGTTGTACAGCCCAGTTGATGTTTCCTTTAGCCTTTGCTCGAGGTGCACGAACGATGTCTTTCCTCTTCGGTCGAGGTCTGTTCCGAAGGTCGGGAGGAGAGTAAGGAGTTGTCGAAGAGAAAGCTTCGACGTCACTCTTCACTCCTACTGAGCCGGTTAAAGAGCGATTGATCGTGAAGTGTTCCATCTTGCCGTTGTCAGCTACGAGCCTGAAGTTGAGCGAGAGAACGTCCGAGTACGATCCGATGTCATTGCGAGGATTGAAGTGAACCGAGAGCTTGAGTGGTTGACCATGAAAGATACGGACAGGACTCGTGATCTTCTGTACCGTGAAGCTACAGTCGCGAGTGTATCAGTCTATCGTGCTTGTGCTGTAGGAGACTGGAGATCACAACTCACCGTCGAGAAGAACCTTCTTGAAGCTTTTCCTCAAACTCGACACTTTCGAGATGTACCGTCCCTACTTTCGAAGCTTTGATAACAAGTGGTTTAACTCGTTGAAAGCTGGCAGTATTAGCGTTCAATTCCGCAAACTCGACTAATCCAAAGTCCAGTCTCTTCGGAGTTAAGTTAACATTCCCTTTATCCGCTTCTGCTACTCCCTTGGCCTCTTTGAACTTTCGATATTGAGCTTTGAGACCGTGACCAGCACCAGAGACGTGTCGAGACCAATCTCCTTCCTCAAAGTCTGCGTGGCAGAGTTTGCAATGAATCTTTTGAGACGGAAGCGGTTCTGCGTCGACCATAGTAGCTTCGAGACGAGTGACATGTTCTTCCGTTTCTGCGTGTTGTACTAGAGCGTCGTCCGATTCAAAGTAGAGTTGACAAGTTCTGCAGTGAGGAAGGGTTTCGTGCTCGAAAGGACATTCCGAACTGAAGCATTCGCCCAGTCGAAGCAGTTGGAGACACGGGGGAATCGTGGACATCTTCTGGCACGATAGTGCGACTGAGTGCTGCCGGCTAGCGGGAGAGAAGAGAAGTGTGAGAGGGAGCTGCTCACCACAGCGAGAGAACCGTGCAGTTTTCAATCGTCTAATAGACTCTCGAGACCTTTCCACCTATCCTAAAGAGCTATGTGAGTGAATTTCTTGAAGTCTAGGTGGAGCGTGAGCCGTTAGAGATGAAGTGTCGGGAGTGTTGATGGAGATGGGGAAGTGGTAGTGTTTGACCCTGTGAAGACAAGGGGCGAGTCAACGAGCACTTTCAGTGATTTAGATTGATTGCTTGATCTTTCTGAGCTGTAGACGAATCAATTGGTGGATAATGAAGAGGTAGAGAAGCGATTCTCGAGAATCCGAAATCTCGGCTCGATGTCAGACTCTTTATCCAGTCTTTCAATAGTCACAGTACACAATAGAGGCTGGGTAATGTAGTTCTGACTGCGCGGGGAAAGCTGTAACGCGAAAGTAACTCGTCTACTACAATTCCATTGCGAACTTGAAGCTGAATCGCGCGAAGGCTCTCGAAGTGGACCTACGCTCTCACAGTATCTCGGGTAAGGGTGAAGCAGTGCCGAAATGAGAAAAGAAAAGCGAGTTGCTGTAAAGTACAAGCAAAACAAACGAGAATAAACCTTTGCGAAGAATAACCAGTTTCCGACTTTCCCGTCTTCGACACCTACTGACAACGTGGAAAGCTCCTATTCGTCCATGCCTAATCCTACGAGTGCTCCGAAACGAGAAGAATCAATCGTCATTCGATCACGAGCTGATTTGACGGGATCGAAAGATTCTTCCTCGAACGGAGTTGGATCCCATTCTTGTCCTCGCCAACCGCCATTCTTGTGAACGTAAACGAGGAAGCCTGTAGAGCATATTGTGAGCTGTCAATATACGAGCAAACAAAGTCGATTTCGAAGTTAAGAGGGAGGCTTACGACGCCAAAGAGGATCGAGAGTGAGAATGTCCGGATCTCCGACGATAATGAGACCAGCTTGGGGACGAGTGACAGCGACGTTGAAACGCTTCTCGTTTCCGAGGAAGCCGATAGCGAAACGTTTATCTTGTTCGAGGAATTCCTTGTTCGAGCGAACGGTAGACATGAGGATAACTCTGAGAGATCCGGAGGGCAGACGACGTCAATAAGTCAAACGCTCGAACAGACTGGATAGAGTGTAGAAGTCACTCACGAACGCTCGGAACCTTGGAATTGCTCGACGGTTCCGATGGTGAGTTTTGGTCGCTCGTGCTGTTTCAGAGCAACTCGAAGTTTCGAACATTGAGCAGAGTAAGGTGAGATGATCCCTAAGTACGACACTCGAATCTTGAGTAAGCTGGACTGTTGGATGCGAGAGGAAAGGAATGGAACGTACCGATGTCACTATCGAGAAGTTTGAGTTTCTTCGACTTTTTCAAAGAATCGACGTAGAAACGAATCATTGAAATTTCTGCAACATTGAAGAAACTAGGACTCGATCCTTCCCTTTCATCTCTGCCCTTGATGGAGTGGAAGATGATTGGGAAGTCTTTCTTCGGCCATCGATCCCATTCGCTAAGTGAACCAGTGATCGAAAGAGGTGCACAAGGAACGAGTTCGTTGGCGTAGAACTCCTTGTTCGAAGTTTTGAGAATCTCTTTGTGGTTGCGATAATTGCGAACGAGTTTCGTGTAGGTCAAACCTCGGTACTCGTAGCTTTTCTGATCGTACTGAGGAGCGAGCATGATCCGTTCGAGAAGGGACGTGTCGAGTCCCAGAGCACGAGAGATCGGTGAGCGAACGATCTAGCGAACGAAGCAATACTATCAGCGAAGCTCGGGCGCAGGCAAGAGAGTGCATCAGAAAGCGAGAGAGGGAGACAGGAGAGAAGACTCACAGGACCAAGTTGTTTAGGATCTCCCGCTAGAACAACACTCGTTCCTTGAGCAGCCAAGCTGAGAGGTAGGAAAGCTATCGAATGAGAACTTTGTGTCAGGTACCTTATCGAATGAACGAGCTCGAAATAAAGATCCACCTTCAGGTTCTGTAGCTTGACCGGCCTAGACAGCGCAGAATTGATGACGATCAGCCGGTGAATCATGTGCAAGAAGAATGAGACAGCTCACTTCATCGATGAAGATGTGAGAGAAATGGCCCTCCACGAGACCGACTCCGCGAAGAATACTCGCTGAGATGCAAGTAGAAACGACGACTCTATAATTCGAGAGTTTGCCAAGTTCAGGACACGAGAAGGATCCATCTTCGACGAAAGAGTGTTCCAAGATCGCAGGCGAGACGTCTTCGACCATTCGACTTGGCGCGTTGAGGCGGAAAACGATTTCTTTCGGTAAGTCGAGACGAGAGCAAAGAAGGTCGGCGGCAGAGTTCGAGGGAGCGGTAAGGAGAATAGTAGCATCGAGGTGGGAAACGAGTTGCTGACAAGCTTCGATGATAGTGACAGTTTTACCTGCATAACGTCAAGCAAAACAGGAGGGAAATCAGATATCACTCGTTTCAGAGAAACTCGAGAGAAATAAGGTCATACCAGTTCCAGGAGGACCAAATACGACGTAAGGAGCATCTCCACTCGTATTGTTGAAAATCGCAGCGACCGCTTCACTCTGCGCTTCATTTCGTTCGATCGCTTTCGAGAAATACTTGAGTTGACCTTGTTGAGCGAACGCAGCGTTGAGACGCATGTTGAGAGTAGGAAAGAGTAGATGACGTCTAGGGAGAGGGTCTCCTAAAGCTTGGAACTGTCGTCTAACGGGAATCCTGGAAGTAGAGAACTGCACGTCGAAGCGAGCGTTTCTTTGTTTCGATCGAGAAGGAGTGTCACTTAGAGGTCCAGTGAGCTGTAAGATTGCAGGGGAACTTACGCTTCAGGTTTGAACGACTTGCCAAATTTGAGCAAAACTCGAGATTCCTCGACGAGAGTAACGATTCCTTCGTACCATCGCTTGTCGCTTGAGGTGCGGATTTGTACTTTGATCTTGTCACTTCTCAAGACCGAAGGTCGTTTCTCTGCAAGTCCTTCGACTTCGAGACTACGGAGCACAATAGGGTCTCGATCAGTGTCGTGTTCAAAATGGAGAATCGAGGCGAAGAGAAATCAAGACGAACTAGAATTGACCACTGTTCGTCTTCTTGAGAGACGTATCATTGATGTCGTAGCGTCGAATATCCAGACTAAGTAGGATATCGAAGAGTAAGCACTTCAAGCGTAGAAGAGATAGAAAGGGGCATCTCAAGCTCACTCCTCTTGATGAGCTTCGAGGTAGAGAACGATAGTCCAATATCTCGAGTAATTTTCGTACGAGAGACTCTTGAGACTACGACGAAGATCTTTGATAACTTCACCGATGGTCAAAGTTTCGAGCTGTCGAGCGAGCCATTTCGGAGTAGGATACCAAGGAAGTTTACCGGTCCAAGGAAGGTTCTGCTTGAATTCGTCTCTCGGTGCTTTGACGGTCTTCTTCTTGTCTGCTCTAGGTCGTTTGTCGAGTTCGGGTTTGACGTAAGGAATCTTCGCAGCGAATTTTTCGACATCCTCCTTGATTCCGACTGAACCTCGAATCGTTCTCTGGATAGAAAACTCTTCTTGTCCTCCACGACCTTGTCGAGTCTTGAAGTTGAAGATGAGGACGTCTTCGTAAGAACCGATATCATTGCGAGGTTGAAAGTGAATCGAGACGGTCAGAGGTTTGTCTGAAGAAATGCGAACGGGATCAGGGAACTTTTGAACCGAGAAGCTGAAGATAGCAGGGTGAGTAGCCATCGGTAGCAGTCAGCATAGTCATCGAACAGCTGAAGGAGAAGGGAGACGAAGAAGAAAAGGGATGAAAAAGCTCACTGGCGGCGACCTCCTTGAGGGTTCTGTCGAAACTCTACGCTCTCGAGCACAGTTTGTCGATCTTCGACGTAGATCTTTACGAACTGCGTAGGCTGGTGAGCAGCTGTCTGAGCGTTCATTTCTTCGAATTCTATCAATCCGAAATCTACATCTCCCTCGGGGAAGAGCTGAACGTTCGACTTGTTCGATTCGGCGCTAGCTTTAGCATCTTGTGCTCGACGGTATCGGACCTTGGCTACGTGTTTCGGAGAGTTGACATGCTTATGCCAATCGGAAGGTCCGACTTTGCTGAGACAGCAGCGACATTGGATCCTTCCGTCGGGAAGAGCGATCGCCTCCGAGTCGAGGGCTTCGACACGTTGACGATGAGCTGATCCAGCGACATGATTTCGGTAGTTATCGATTGATTGAAAGTATCGATCACAAATAACGCAGAAAGGGAGGTCGTGGTTGAAGGAGCAGTAATCCACGTCGTAACACTCTCCAGACTGAAGGAGCTCGGGACAAGGAGGCGGCATCTATGATCGGAGAACGAGTCTCGTCAGCGGTTCTGATAGAGCAGAGGAGAGGGCGAGAACTGTGCATTCCCGACGGAGACGAGTGGACACAGGCAAAGGACCTCGAGTTCCTCTGCAGATATCGAGAACAAGCACATGACGATAGTGAGAGTCACCACTCACCGACCGAAGAGTCTAGGTCTCCCACAAAGGCGTTCAAATTGAGATGTTGAGCGACGAAGAAGGAGTTTGCAGAAAGAGTGCAGGGGTTGAGATTTGTGATCCTGAAGCTGACGATCTGGAGCTGGACGTGATTGAGCAAGAGAACAGAGGCGTAGCGGGCGGGCACGTAGAGTTGAAAAGAAGAAAGGGAAAGGGAGAAAGACAGGAGGTGAAAAACGTTTTGAAGTGAGAAAGCACGGAAATTACAGCTCTCTCGTTGAAGATTGTAGGTTTCGATCCGAGAGTGATTACAGTTATCAACGGAGATTAAAAATAGTCACGACTACTCGGAAGGGCTAGGAGAGAAAGTGAGAGACTGACTCCACGCAGACCTCGAAGAAATTCCTCTTCTCCCACCTTCGCTCTCCCTCCTCCTCCTCCCCGCCACCATGCACCGCTCTCTCCGCCTTGCTAACCTCACCGCCAAGGTCGCTGTGAGTTTGCGACCACCTCCAACTCGCCTCGAGGCTTCAACGTTGAGAAATGAGACTGACAAAGATACTTTTGATTCTGCTCCTACCTCGAACCATCTAGCGCCCTACCGCGGCTCGTACCTACGCTACCGCCAAGCCTGGTGAGTAATTAGCCTCTGATTAGAAGTCTAGAGACCCAGAACTGACCACAGAGCGAGGTTGAACAGCCGCTTCGGAGGTCGCTTCCATCCTCGAATCGCGAATCTCGGGTTCGACCGCTGGCGCTGATGTTCAAGAGACTGGTCGTGTTCTCACCATTGGTGACGGTATCGCCCGGTGAGTACTGCTCTCGCATCTCGTCTCGAGAACGTTCGAATTGTGGCCAATCACTGACGATTCGCTCTCTACCCCAATCTATCTAGTGTTTACGGTCTCCGCAACGTTCAAGGTTAGTTTCACAGTTCAAGAATGCAGATCAGAGATATAGATATCTAGGAGACAGGAAAGAGCAGTAGCTGATTCGAGTTGATCGTGTTTGATTCGTGTTTCATTAGCCGAAGAGATGGTTGAGTTCTCCTCTGGAGTTCGCGGCATGTGCCTCAACTTGGAAGCCGGTAAGTTCTTCTCATGCACTTCTCAAGAGCGTGATTATTGTTTGAGCTGACCGAAGAATCGATACGCAACCAGACAACGTCGGAGTAACCATCTTCGGTAACGATCGTCTCATGTTCGTTCATTTATTCTCTCTCCACCACTCTCTCTGAGTTTCTCGCGAAAGCTCACACACCTCGACTCGATTCGTTCTCATTCTCGTTCTACAGCAAGGAAGGTGACACCGTCAAGCGTACCGGAAACATTGTCGACATTCCCGTCGGTCCCGAGATGCTCGGTCGTGTCGTCGACGCTCTCGGTAACCCCATCGACGGAAAGGGTCCCATCAAGACCACTGAACGTCGTCGTGCTCAAGTCAAGGCTCCTGGTGTCCTTCCCCGTGCCTCCGTCTCCGAGCCCATGTTGACTGGACTCAAGTCTGTCGACGCCATGGTTCCCATCGGACGTGGTCAACGTGAGTTGATCATTGGAGATCGTCAAACCGGAAAGACCGCTGTCGCCATCGACACCATCCTCAACCAAAAGCGATGGAACGACGGACCTGACGACAACGCCAAGCTCTACTGTGTTTACGTTGCTGTCGGACAAAAGCGTTCGACTGTCGCTCAACTCGTTCAAACCCTCGAGGAGAACGATGCCCTCAAGTACTCGATCATCGTCGCCGCTACCGCTTCCGAGGCCGCCCCTCTTCAATACCTCGCTCCTTTCGCCGGAACTGCTATCGGAGAGTGGTTCCGTGACAACGGCAAGCACGCCCTCATCATCTTCGACGATCTTTCCAAGCAAGCCGTCGCTTACCGTCAAATGTCCCTCCTTCTCCGTCGTCCTCCCGGTCGTGAGGCCTACCCCGGAGATGTCTTCTACCTCCACTCTCGTCTCCTCGAACGTGCTGCCAAGCTCGGAAAGGCCCACGGAGGAGGATCCCTCACTGCTCTTCCCGTTATCGAAACTCAAGGAGGAGATGTATCTGCTTACATTCCCACCAACGTCATTTCCATCACGTAAAAAAAGTCTCTCTCTCTCTCCTCACTTAATGGCTTTACTGACTCTGTTTGTGCGAGGAACAACAGCGATGGACAAATCTTCTTGGAGGCTGAATTGTTCTTCAAGGGTGTTCGTCCCGCCATCAACGTCGGATTGTCAGTCTCTCGTGTCGGATCTGCCGCTCAAACCAAGATCATGAAGGCCGTCGCCGGTTCCTTGAAGTTGTACCTCGCTCAATACCGTGATGTCGCCGCTTTCGCTCAATTCGGTTCCGATCTCGATGCCTCGACTCGTTTCCTTCTCGCTCGTGGATCTCGTCTCACTGAGCTCCTCAAGCAAGGTCAATAGTGAGTTACTACTTTCTAGTGAGCGAGTAGCGGAGAGAAAAGTAGAAGCTAACGACCTTTGGGTGAAAAAAAACTAGCCAACCTCTTTCGGTTGAGGTTCAAGTTCCTATCATCTACGCTGGTGTCAACGGTCTCCTCGATCGTGTCCCTGTTGATCAAATCGGAGCTTGGGAGGCATCTGTATGTTCTTCTTTCTATAAGGGAAACTCTTGAAGTTCTGAAACTGACTTTCGAAAAACTTTGACAAAATCCCTACAGTTCAAGGACCACCTTCAATCTTCCCAAAAGCAACTCCTCGCTGATGTTGGAAAGGGTAAGATGACCCCTGAGCTCGATGCTCAACTCAAGAAGGTCGTTGTCGAGTGAGTCTAGTTTTCTCTCCTCTCTCTTCTCAGAATTCTCAAAACTGACAATCTCTCTTTTCTTTGTAGCCACGTCTCTTCCTTCGTCTCCGCCTAAACGGTTACGATATCTGTGTGTGTTTATTCCCCCTAAAAAAAGATGAAGAAGAAGAAGAGAAGAAGAGGTTTTACCATTTGCAAGGATCATTTTTCAGTTCAGTTGCGAAAAAAAAGTGAAGAGAAGAGAGAAGAGAAGATGAATGGTGATGGTTTTAGACTTTCCACTTTCGCTGTTTGCCCCCAACCCAAATTTTACATTATGTCTTTTATGTTCCTCCCCAAACTCAGCTTACGTCGTGGTCGTCCAGAGAGAGCGAGAGAGAGAAAAGTATCGAAAACGACTCAAATTTCAACTTCGACCAATCTAATAACGCCTGCTCTCCTGCTCGGCGCGTCTCGTGAGCATCCCGACTCGGAATTTCCTTCGCGGCGGTCAGAGCGTCATGGAACATTGCGAGAATCAGAATTTTGATAATTTCGTCTTTTCGAATCTTCTCGGTACCAGCTCCCCTTCACCTGCTATCTCCGCGAATAAAGGCATAGAGGTGCGCCGTACCAAGCAGTTTGAGGAGCGTTCTGTGAACGTCATCCTCGCCGAAGCTTCTCTCCTCTCAAGATTCAAGAAAAGTAAAAATTTCGGATCCAAGGATATCAAGTAGCGTTCTGATCTCAGCACCGGAGTATTTGATACAGAGAGTCTACTACAGGGTAGCGAGGTCGCATTCAACTCTGCGGCTTCTGTCCATTCAAGCTCAAAGCTTTTTCGTGTTCATGCAATTTGAAAGGAAGAAGCTCCGGGTGCACCTTGCTCAATGTCTCGTGGCGACATACAGAGCGCATCATTCCAGACTCAGTATCGTGCTGTAGGAAGACAGTGTTTACTCCTACAGCGTCAGAAGCTTTGTCCTGAAATGAAACAAGCTCGAATATAGAAAATCGTAATTGATTATAGCGAAGCAAATGTATTCGACGGGCAAATTTGCCCGTCATCTTGCTCGAGCTGAGGAAAATCTTCTGCGTTTTCAGTCACGCTCAGCGGATTTTCCTGAGCGTAGACATGTATCGAAGTGCTCTTGTTGTTGCCGGCGTCGTCGACTAGCGCTCGCTGTTCAGACCTCCCTTCGTGCGAAAAAGCTTGTTCTTTTGTTTTTCGGAAGCTGGAACGCGCCGCAACTTCATAAGCTCCTTCCTCGGTGGTATAAGTGAGCTCTGTACTGATTGCATCGACGAGAATTCGCCTAAGGGGACAATCGGAAACGGAAAACGACGTTTTGGGTGTTTGAGCTCGCTTCTGCATTTTCTTCGTTGCGAGGCAGCGTCGGGATCAAAGCATGACGGAGGCGACGACGACTCAACCAACATAAAAGTCACTCTATTCAAAGGTAAGACGCGTTAGAAACACATGACTCTCAACGAAAGTTAGACGAAAAGCTGCACTGAACTGAGTGAGGGAAAAGACCTCGAAAAGATTCGATTGCCTTTCTTTTCCCATTTCCAACTCGACTCGACTCGACTCGAGAGACAAGGACGACACATATTAAGAGAGAAACGGTGACGTCGCAATTCAACAAGAGAGGGATAAGGGAGAGAGACTCGACACCTCGGTAATTTCACTCGGGCTGACTCCGACGAAATAGAGCTAGGCGACCAGCTGAAACGGTGTGGGAGACGCTCAGAGTATTCTTTCCGAGAGGCTTGGCACGGGCCTAGAGCTTGGCGGCAGTAGGTAGAAAGTTTTCGCACAAATGAAACAAGGTCAATTTTTCATTCCAAACGAGCGGGGAGGACTTAGTCCCTCTGGGTTTTGGGGCCGGTGTTGAAGTAAGAGACGAGCTTAGCAAGCTGAGCCTTGTCCTCGGGTTGAACGAGCACCGAAAAGACTCGAGAATTCGAAATAGCAGAAATTCTGGTTGTCGCAATCTTCAGTGAGACGCTTTGATTCCCTCGCCGCGAGCCTTGCGGTGAAGCTTAGACTTGTGGGACGTACGGAACAGGAGAGCAGGCGTTATTAGATTGGTCGAAGTTGAAATTTGAGTCGTTTTCGATACTTTTCTCTCTCTCGCTCTCTCTGGACGACCACGACGTAAGCTGAGTTTGGGGAGGAACATAAAAGACATAATGTAAAATTTGGGTTGGGGGCAAACAGCGAAAGTGGAAAGTCTAAAACCATCACCATTCATCTTCTCTTCTCTCTTCTCTTCACTTTTTTTTCGCAACTGAACTGAAAAATGATCCTTGCAAATGGTAAAACCTCTTCTTCTCTTCTTCTTCTTCATCTTTTTTTAGGGGGAATAAACACACACAGATATCGTAACCGTTTAGGCGGAGACGAAGGAAGAGACGTGGCTACAAAGAAAAGAGAGATTGTCAGTTTTGAGAATTCTGAGAAGAGAGAGGAGAGAAAACTAGACTCACTCGACAACGACCTTCTTGAGTTGAGCATCGAGCTCAGGGGTCATCTTACCCTTTCCAACATCAGCGAGGAGTTGCTTTTGGGAAGATTGAAGGTGGTCCTTGAACTGTAGGGATTTTGTCAAAGTTTTTCGAAAGTCAGTTTCAGAACTTCAAGAGTTTCCCTTATAGAAAGAAGAACATACAGATGCCTCCCAAGCTCCGATTTGATCAACAGGGACACGATCGAGGAGACCGTTGACACCAGCGTAGATGATAGGAACTTGAACCTCAACCGAAAGAGGTTGGCTAGTTTTTTTTTCACCCAAAGGTCGTTAGCTTCTACTTTTCTCTCCGCTACTCGCTCACTAGAAAGTAGTAACTCACTATTGACCTTGCTTGAGGAGCTCAGTGAGACGAGATCCACGAGCGAGAAGGAAACGAGTCGAGGCATCGAGATCGGAACCGAATTGAGCGAAAGCGGCGACATCACGGTATTGAGCGAGGTACAACTTCAAGGAACCGGCGACGGCCTTCATGATCTTGGTTTGAGCGGCAGATCCGACACGAGAGACTGACAATCCGACGTTGATGGCGGGACGAACGCTGGAAAGACAAGCTTAGTTGTCACTTTTTTGTCTCTCTTTCGTGAATCGCGAGGAAAGACAGATAATGTTATAATGAACAACAACGGTAAGACAATCGGGTTCTACTGGTCTAGAGGTCTGCGCCGCTCGGGATCAGACACCTAAACTTCTGCCGATTCCCATCCAACTTTTAACGACCCAATTACCGAAATCCTCTACCCCTTGAACCGTGTCCCCTACTTTACCAGTTTCTCTCCACAATTTCTCTGAGAACCTGATCGAATCTGCTATACGGTCTTGAGAAGAAAGTGAAGGATCTGATGGAGGGGAGAGGAGGTGAAGTTCTGAAAGGGTGTAAATGAGAGCTAGTCGAGCTCGGAGGGAATACCAAGCGGTCTATATGAGATCGGGTCGAGTCAGTGTGGGTTGATGAAAGATCAGGAGAGGAGCTGAGAGTGATCTTACACCTTGAGCTTGAGAACCAGAAGATTTTGCTAAATCTTGAGCAATGCCTGCTGAATGAGCCAAGTGGGGAATCGGGGACGGAACGATCGAGGTAGGAAATGATAGTGGCGTCGTCGTTGGTGCTGACAAGAGTGCCAGAGCCTGCTCGATCGAACGAGAAGGGAAAAGAGGAAAGAAGCGTCAAAAATTGTGGGCAAATTCACCCCGAGAACGAGAGAGAAGGTGCACTCACCTGAGGTAGTCTATCCAGTACTGGCTCGTTGTATGACAACCTTGCTCTGATACCCCTCTTCATAGCTTCTTGACCGTTCAATCCGCTCTCTTTGACAGTTTTCACCATTTCTCTCCTGCCTTCTTCCAACCACTCTTTGAACAATGCCCTCGCCGGTCCCGTCTTCTCTCGTCCTTCCTGCGTAGAGCCTTGAACGGTACCTCGTCCTCTGGCAAGCGCGATCAATTCTTGTCGAGTTAATGAGCGTTTCCCTCCGTTTCCAATCGCCAGACCTTTCAAGGAGAAGCTGTTCGGTGATGGAATATTTGCTGGCGGCGAAGGGTAAAGAGCATCGATCGTTCTGTGGGAGAGTGCTTGCGATGAGGAAGGGAGAGAGGAAGAAGCGAGGAGGAGAGTTTGAGCGGTGAAGCCGTGTTTCGGGACGAGGGGGAGTGCTAGCCGAGTTAGTTGAGTTGCTACGTGTTGATTCGACATGTTTACAGGTAGATAAACGAGTTGAAGGAGGTCACTCTTGTCTTCATCTTTCTCCACTTTCTTTCTCTCCTCTGTTCATCGACTTCGAATCTAACGACTCTCGCAACGACCTATCATGAACGATGAAGGAATAACGCGTACCAGGGTAGCAGTCATCGGATCAGGGTAAGCCGTTCTCTCTTCGCTCTCTCGATTCAGATTTTGAAATTGACGCATTTATGTTACTCGCACTACTCCTTCTCTGAATCGCTCGATCAATAGGTTGGCAGGATTGACTGCTGCTCATTTGCTATCAGTAGTGCCTAGCGATGTACAAGTGCACGTTTTCGAAAAGGTGAAATTTCATTCTCGTTCGATTTCGAAACTCATTTCATTTCGCAAGCTGACCCGGACTTTTCGATCTCCGCGAACCAGAGTGAAGAACTGGGAATGGATAATTCGAGCATTTCGATCAAAGGGGAGAAAGGTTCCTATCGAATCGATGTTCCGATGAGATCTATCAATACTGGTTAGTCTGCTTTTGCTCAGGTTGCGTCGTTCTCTTCTGACACTCCTGTCACTTGTACAAATAGGCTCACACGGAAGAGTCAAGAAATTATACGATTATCTCAAAGTTCCGCTAGTCAAGAACGAATTCTCCTATTCCTTCTCTCGATTACCCTCAAACCCGAGCTCAGTCTCTGCTCCAGAATCGACCGCGTTCTCGACCGGAGTCAGTTCGCGAGTCTCTACACCACTTCCTCCGTATACCGAAGAACCGACACGTACAACCGCGACGAATCGACGACGATCTCGTTCTTCTTCACCTCCTGTTTCTCCCCCGCCCCCCTTTTCCTCTTCTCCTACCTCGACCACGACACTACTCTATGAAGGATCTTCAGGTCTACGATGGCCACCCGTCTCCATCCCTTCGTCATTATCAACCCCTTCTACCGCTTCCCTACCAGCTTTGATCCGTTCAAGTTGGCAACAATCAGTATATCTGGTCCGACTCCTCTTCCTAGCTATCTCCTACCTCCACATCTTACTCCTCTCTTTCTTCTACGTCAAGTCTGGTCTCACTCAGAGCAGGACTTCTCTGAGGTTACCAATAATCGATCGAACAATTGAGAATGTCGGGAAAGAAAGTTTAGAGAGCTGGTGTCAACGACATGGGGTTCTGAAAGCGATGAAGGAAGAAGTGCTCGTCCCTTTGATGGCAGCCGTTTGTACAGTAGGAGTTGAAGAAGCTAGGGATATGCCAGTCGGAGAAGCTCTAGGTAAGTCCACGCTTAACTACGCTCTTCAACTCTCGAAGCTCACTACTGACAGTATCGCTTATGCGCAGAATACATCACTTCAACTTTCCTATCAGCTCATTACACTACTGCGCCTGCATTCGGAGTTCGAGGAATCGTCAGAAGATTGATCGCACCAGTTCAAGTTTCAAACATTTATCTGTCCTCGAACATTCAGCAAATCAAATACAACTCTCTCGAAACCGGCTCGCGACCTTATACTATACTGTACAAGATTGGGGACAACGAAGGAGGAGAAGAGGAGGAACTCGAAGTGGATTATATCATTTTCGCAACTCAAGCTAATCAAGCCGCTTCACTTCTCGAAACTATCTCCAACAACTCTAATTCCAACTCGAACTCATCGCAATCTCTCGAGAAGACCATCAACGCCCTAAATTCGTTCAGATACGTTCAGGCGCTGGTCGTAAATCACACGGATCAAACTTTCTTACCTACCCACGAATCAGATTGTCGAGATCTCAATTTAGCCGCGTTCGATATCGAATCCAAGCAGGGAGAAGAGGAAGGCGCCGATGGAGTCTGGACTACACATCTCCCGTCAACATCAGTCGAAACAACTCACATCGTCTCAGCTCATCCCTCTCTCCTCTCTTCTCACTCCTCGCCAACAAACTCAAAAATCCCTCAAACGAACCTCCTACAAACAACGAATCCCTTGCGACCGATCCCTCAATCAAAAACTTTATCTTCAAACTGGTTCTCCAGAGCTTTCGTAACTAAGGAGTCTAAAGGAGTCTTACCCAAGTTTCTCTTGGGAGAATCGAGGAACGGGGAAGAAAAATTACAAGGTCTTCTATTGGGCTCTTCCTTGTCGTCAGAGGATGGAGAAGAGAATGAGAGAGGTGGAATTTACTTTACGGGTAGTTGGTGCGAGAGAGGGATTCCATTGTTGGAAGGGTGTGTCACGAGTGCTGAAAACGTCGTCAGGGAACTTTTGGAAAGGGAAGGAGTCAAAGTCAAGGCGAAGAACTGGCCGTTTTGAGGAAAAGAGAGGAGTTTTGAGATTGGGGAGTTTCGCAACGATTGTTGTTGTAGATTAGACCTTATGAAACTGACCCTGATACATAATCACTCTCATATCCAGAGAATTTATGTCCGCGCGAATGGGAGAGCCTGAAGCACCGTCAGTGACTCAAGCCAGATGACGAAGATCAGCAGCTCAATTAACATCTTCGTTTCCGGAAGTACACACCATCTGGCCATTCACGGCGAGCAATGATAGAGTCTACACTGCCTTAGCGTGCCAGTCCAAGGACCCTCTTGATCGAGCCATTGAAGCCCAAGAAAGAAGCTAAAATTTTGGACAAGATCCCTGAAAAGTCAAGCTTGCAAGAAAAGCAACAAAAGAGGACAATATGTACGAGCGTAACTGTGAGTGAGCTATAAGTAGACAAGGCGCTGGAAAAATGATGGAGAATTTCGACAGCGAGAGAAAGAAAATCGAAAGGAGAACGCAGGAAACAACAAAAAAACAAGAAAAAACGAGGCGAAAATAAGCTGAATGAGTTAATAAGGTAAAAAGGATATGAAGTGAGGGCTCGCTAAGCCTTTTCTAGATTGTAAAGAGAGAGCGGGTTGCGGGTATCGAGTGATCATTGAAACATGAGAGTTGCGAAAAGATTATGAAGATTTGAGAGCTTTTAATTCGCCCATCAGTTTCTACGCGAAAGAGAGAAACGAGGGAGGGAAGTTGTTCTGTCAGTACACAGATTGAATGTGGGTAGCGACAGAGAGGGAGGTTCAACATACTTTGGCGAGATCAGCGTTCTCGTTTGGACTTCTCAGCAAGCGGTCCATCGCTGATTGTCCACCGAGCATGAAAGCTATCCGTTGAGTCAAGATCGCCATTTCTGATTCGTTGACTGTTGTTGACCCAGCTGGAATCGACGAAGTTGCTGAATAATCGAGAAAATCGATAAGGTCAGCTCAACACAATCTTCGCAAAGGCAAAGGCAAAGGCTGTTCCAGTGCACTCACATGTAGGTTCTTCATCCCCAGATCTCCTCAAGAAAGGTTGCTGCAACAATTCCGGAATCGTCGCCCTTTCCTTCGGGTAAAACTTCAGACAACTCCTCATAGTTTCCAACAAATCTGGTCCGACCTTTGTTTTCAAATCGGTCAACTCTTCTCCTCTAGGCCCTTTCGGTACCGAGTAAGCTGGATAGTTGATCTTATGGAGAGGGTTTTGAATAGCAACCATCTTCGAAGCGAGATCTCGAATGTGTGCGAAAGGTTGTTGGCCGTAAACTAATTGATAGAGGA
Source organism: Sporobolomyces pararoseus (assembly GCA_010758995.1). Taxonomy (NCBI): domain Eukaryota; kingdom Fungi; phylum Basidiomycota; class Microbotryomycetes; order Sporidiobolales; family Sporidiobolaceae; genus Sporobolomyces; species Sporobolomyces pararoseus. The sequence goes on along the minus strand of RSDY01000007.1, from coordinate 1,228,457 downwards.
TGCAACCTAGTTCCCAAACGTCGGCAGGTCGTCCGAGCTGTTGAACAAGCTCGTCAGTTTCGACTGTACACGCTCGTCAGAGAGGGAGATTCAGTACTCACTTTCATCAATCGTTTCCCATCATCTCCTAAACCAGTATCTAGCAAAGCTTCTGGAGGCATGTAGTTTGCGGTACCGATCTGTTGGTATCTTCCGATATTTGTAGTATCGGCAGCGATAGCTTTCGAGATTCCGAAATCGATCAGTTTGATTCGACCTTTCACCATTACGAAATTTGCCGGTTTCAGATCAGAGTGAACGATGGATTCTTCATGGATGACTTGAACTGCACAGAGCATCTGGAGAAAGCGATGATTGTAGATTAGTGACAAGGAGACAGCGAGAGATCTGACACGGGAAAGTAACTCACTTGTTCCCAAATATACCGAACTCGATTCAAACTCAATGCTTGACCAGTGTAGCTAGCCAGGAGACTGTTGAGATCTGTATCTCCAGCTTCCATCACCTATCATCCATCAACGCGACGATGATGTTCAGTCTGAGCTCACTCGTAGAAATTTCTTCAGGGCATGGAATGGGAGAAATGGAGCTTACCATATAGACATATCTCGATTGAACCTCGGCGTCGATCAACTGAATGATCTCAGGCTTTCCGGAAAGTTTCTTGAGTAGGGTAATCTCGTTGATGAAACTACTTCTTGACTCTGCATCGTTTCGAGTGTCGACTTTTTTCAAGGCGCAGATCTCGTTATCGTGAGCAGCAATGACTCGGTAGACTTTGGAAGAACCTCCTCGACCGAGAATGCCAGCACGATGATAAGCTTTTCCATTGACCTAAATTGTCGCGAAGAACGAGCCGCCGTCAGTCAGTAATCGCCACTCTTTAGACGGAACGGGCAAGAGAGACAGAGAACTCACCATGATGTGTTTCGGTGTTCGTTTGATAGGTTCAGAGTGAGCTTGTTCACTCATCGGGACTTGCATCGGATACATCATTCCCCCTTGCTGGTGTTGTTGCTGCTGTTGCAGTTGATGTTGATAGGCTTGCTGACTCTGATAGTGATGCTGTTGAGCGGTATAACTAGGTGTAGCTTCGGCGACTCCAGGAGATTGATCGCGTAAAGGAACTTGGAAATCTTTTCCGCCGTAGCCTCGTTGCTGTTGCTGAACAGTCGAAGGAACAGAAGGAGCGACGTAGCCTCTGTTCACTTCTCCTAAGATTTGACGACCATTCGGAAGGGTAGAAGGAGCTTGAGAATGAGAATGCGAAGGAGGAAGAGAGGAAGGAGGGTAATGTTGTTGTTGCTGCTGCTGTTGATTCGAAGGTTGAGATGGGACGTGAGAGTGTTGGGAAAGAGGCGGACGAGGGTCGTATACATTCTCGTCTTGGTAAGGCTTGAACGAAAGAGGAGCGGCGGGAGCTTGACTTTGAGGCTGAGCTTGGTAGTGAGAATCGGCAACGTTTTCGTGCATTCTTGCCGGTTGTTGCTGTTGAGGTTCATCTCTGTACAGACCCATACTCGAAGCTGGACGATTGACCGGCTGTTGAGAATGCTGGTGATGAGGAAAGGTTGAAGACGACGCTGACGAAGAACTACTTGCCATGAGAGTGTCGCTCGTACTGTGCTTGAGACTCGAATTTGAAGATCCTACGAGCGTCGAGCTATATGCTGTAACGGTATCTCCTCCTCCTCCTCCAACGGGTTGTTGCTGTTCGTAACGACTGACCGAAGTTCGTCGAGCGGCGTAAGGAACAATCTCTTCTGCTTCACTTGCCCGACCTTCCTCGATTGAGGCTCGAGCCTGGGCGAGTTGCGCAGCAGCTCGTGAACTCGATTCAGGTCGACGAGCTTCGAGCGAAGAAGGAGGTGCTGCAGCTGTTGATTCGGGTCTGTCGTCGGCGAGAGAACTTAGGAGGGAGACTGAGTTCTTGCGCGAGAGACCTGTTCCCATTGGATTGAGCTTTATCGGACCTGATCCAGAAACCGATCCTCGCCGTTGTTGCTGAGAGGAGGAGAGTGCTCGAGGATTCGACTGGGAATTTTGAGAAGTTGTCGAAGAACCGAGAGCGGAAGACGGTCGAACGGGAGGAGAGGGATCAGATACGAGAGAGCTGAAGGATGGCAAATCGGGAGAGGTGTTGGTCGACGACGAAGAGGAAGAGGTTGTCGTAGAAGATTCTCCCCGAAGGAAACGATTCCGGAAAGCTGTACTATTTGACGGGGCTTGAGTCGCTCGCATCTGGGTGAAAGTCGCAGATGCAGCAGCTGTAGCTGCACTGGCACTGCTCGGTAATCGGTCCCCGAGGGTTTCTTGCGAGTTTTGGCCGAGAGGAGGTCGAGCAGTCTCGAGTCCATGTTTTCGCAAATACGAAGACGAGTTGAGCGTCAAAGTTGCGGCCCCTCGATCAGTGGATTGAACAAGTTTCGGCGAGGATGGCGGCAGTTCGGATCGAGATCGACCGTGACCGTTCGGTGAAGCAGAGGGACGACTAGTCGGAGAAGGTTCTGCTGAAGGAGGTTGTTCGAGCGCTACAGACAGCGTATCTCGAGTGTCAGCTGGAAAGATTAGCGGAGCACGACTGATGGCAACTTACAAATTTGACGATCTTGCGAAGTTTGAGATTCGGGCTCTTCTACGGATGAGAGCATGCCGAGTTCGACGGTAGGTACCGGTTCTGGAGCTCGTACGACTCGTCGAGCTTTCCCCGTTACCGCAGCAGTTCCACGACTCGCCAACCAGTTCTTCCTTCCAGTCGAAGCTCCAGTTCCGCCAGTCAAAGGTGCAGCAGGTCTCGAGAGACCGTTCCGAGGTAGCCCGGGAGTCGTACCGTCGTCTCGAGCTGTGAGATGGGAAGAAGCCGTGACAGTGTGTTCAGCTGAGGCTTGGCGAGCGAGGGGAGCACGAGTCGAGTTTGAGCCCGACATCGAGAGAGATGGTGGAGGTTTGAAGTCCTAAAAAGAGAACGTCCGTGAACGCGTGAGTGCTCGGTCAAAGTATGTAAGAGAACGTGCGAATTGAGAGCCGACTCACGTCAGGCGAACGAGAATGAAGCTTTTGTTGCTGTTCCTCGAACCTTTCCTCTCCAGCTACTCCTTCGCCATTCGAACGTCCCAAACTCTTTGCGAGCTCTTTACTCTTCGACCATGACCTTCCAATCGTGTTACTCGATCGCTCAGTGCTGTTCTGAGCACTCGTCGTACCACTCGCTCCTCCAGTACTTCTGCCTAAAAGTGCGCTCTTCCATCCACTCCCTGCCGATCCCGTTCCGTTCACGGATCCAGCTCTGCTCCTCGTCGACATTGAAGTACTCGGTCGAGGTGGAAGACGCGTTTCATCGCGAGAAGCTGAAGTGGTCGAAGAATAGGAATGGAGAGACGAAGTTGAAGGAAGTTTCTGAGAGTAAGGGGAGAGTGGACGATGGAGGGTAGACTGGGGGCCATTCGAGTCCAGGTGTTTGTCTGATTCGAACTCTGGTAAATCTAGACTGTCATCGGGATCGAAATCGAAAGAGTTGTTGTTGTTGTTATTGTTGGCAGAAGAGGAGAGGGAAGAAGTCGAAGAGTTTGTCGGTAACGGTGGTCCATTCCCTTTCGTAGTACCGAACATTCTCAGCGAGGATTTGCTCGAGGACCTCCTACCGGGTGCGGGAGAGAACGAGCGTGGAGTAGTGTTTGTTTGTTGTGTTGAGCGGGACTCTCCTCCTCCTCCTGTAGGGGTTCGGAGCTTGTTGAGTACCTTTCCAAACAAGTTTGAAGACTTTCCAATTGAACTCGGCGTGGAAGGAGGGTCGTCGTAGTGGTTCGAAGACATTTCGGTGAGACCTTTTGTTGATTGAATCGGCTTCAAGGTTCACAGGTAGAGTCGCAGTCGAACGCTTACCGCATACGCGATGTCGACTCTGTATGTTGGCTGTGTCGTAGGTGAGATCACTTGCGTGAAGAGTCGGACTGTAAGAATTGCAGAAGCAAGAGACTCAACTTGGAGATAATTCACCTGCGCGTATTTTTGAAACATTGAACCGAACAGCTCAACTAGTGACGGTACAGCTGTTGAACAAAGTCTATTATGTAAATGCTACACACAAATGAACATTCAAACGAAATCAAAGAGATAAAAAGCGAGTTTCGCTCTCAGCTGTGTCTCCTCGTGAGCAGCACGTTGAGACTCTGGACTCGCAGGACACTGCGACTTTCGCGGGCGCTAAGTAAACCTACGGTCTCAAAGGAGCTGCTCGATAGCTCAGAAGAAATTGTAGCGATGATTTGAAGTTGCGAGAAATGCGAGAATGACTACTCCAACGACCTACTGTGCCTGAATGTTCGTAACATGCAAAGAATTAACGCGGTGATCTTTTTTGACGCCTAAGGAAGCGAGAAAAACTGACCCGAAAGAATGAAATTTGCCGAGTTTTCACTTTGGCCTCGAGAATTCCAACCAAACTGCGCCATCCCTGTTCGTCGGTCTCCCCTTCAACACTCCGTGACCTTGAAGAGACTGTTCCACTTGCTTGATGACCTGATTCCTAACCTCTCCTGACACTTTCACCGCTCGTTTCTTGTCCGATAATCCGACTAGTAATCGATTCCCTTTCGCCAATAGCTCCCTCCCTTTCTTCAATTTATGCTCGAGGTCGTGTTCACTCACTCCCCACGTCAAATGTACCTCCTTGATCTCCCCTCCTGCGTTGGCTACCTGAGTTGCAGCTCTTTCAGCATCTTTCTGTTTCTTCTCCTTCGCCTTCTGGTAAGCTTCCTTCTTGTCCAATATTCTACAGATTGGTGGATCATTCGAAGGGTCTACTAGTTGGATCGCGTATCGATCGCGGTCGAGAGCAGCTAGTAGGGAGGAGAGAGTCGAAGGAGGGAGGAGAGATTTCGTGGTCGGATCTACGAGTACGATCGTCTTGAATGGGATGTCTTCATCACGAGCTACTTTCGAACCTTTCTGAGGTGGTCCTTTCGAAGGAGGTTTCGAGATGAGAGGGGAGGTGGAGAAAAGTCGAGTTGAGGAGATCAAGGCCTGAGGTTTCACAGGGAGCGTTCTTGGTAGCCAGCTCGAGGTTCTGAGGAGTGTCGATGCTATACGAGGTGTCGCCATGGTGGGAGTGGTGGAGGAAAGAGGCAGCAGAGCAGAGCTTCGTCGCTGAGACAGGATCAAACTTCAATTCTTCAAGAACCTTCTACCAAGCTCAAAGCTCTGGTATCTTTGGTATGGATGTACAGCTCGTCGGATAGGTGGTACCTGCGAAAGCAGCAAAGGTTCAGCCTACTATTTGTACGATTACATAATTTTACTCCACTTTCGAACCCTGCCGATTTTGTCGGACGGAGGTCAGAGAATTCTCAAAGGGGTCGGCTTGTAATTCTTTGATCATAACTTTAACTGCTCTCTTTTACCACACGACGACCTCGTTTGAGGCACCTTTCGACCTCACGAGACACGTTCGGATCGATGTCAACAACAGTCGAGCCTGGACCACCGGCTCTCGCAAAACCTCTCAACGAAACTCCTCTCTCATCAACCAGGCCGAATCGTGCAGGAAGCGGAGCATCGCAATCGAGTCGTGAAGACACTCTCGCCGATGGAAACAACCAGCAAGCGTTAGACAGGGAAGAGAAGGGTCAAGAGCAGGAGGAGAAACCAGAAATTCCAGCTCAGGAGAAGAAGAAAGAGGAGAAAGATCCTTTCCTCGTTACTCTCGAAGGGAGGGAGCACCTTAATCCGCACACTTGGCCAGTTTGGTACAGGTGGTGGCTTACAGGCTTCGGAGGGTTGTTGGTGTTGAATGCCAGTGAGTGCGAAACTGACCCTCTCGAAAAGTTACGATGGAGTTTGCTGAGAAGTTGAGAAAACAGCTTTCGCTTCTTCGGCACCTTCCAACTTGATACCTTCTATCATAACACATTATGGAGTATCACAGGAAGTTGGAGTTTTGACTATCGCAATCTTTGTCGCAGGCTGTAAGTCTTTTCACGGATAGATTGCTTCGAAAGAAAAAGCTGATTTCGTTTCCTGAACAGACTGTGTCGGACCCCTGTTCTTTGGACCTATCTCAGAGCGATACGGTAGACGGCTCGTCTTCATCGGCGGCTGGCCTTTCTACTGTGGATTCATCCTCGGTTGCGCTTTGGCACCGAATATTGGAGCTCTCCTTGCTTTCCGTTTCCTCTCAGGATGCTTCGCTTCTTCTCCTTTGACAAACTCTGGAGGAGTGATTTCAGATCTGTGGGATGCAGACCGTCGTGGAGACGCTCTCGCAATTTTCTCGTGAGTCGCCTCAAAACCTGCGAGCAGGAGAAGTTTCTCCCCAACTTGACTGTCAGACGTTTACTGACCTTCTCCCTCTGTAACCCTCTTCAGTCTCATGCCTTTCGCCGGTCCTGCTCTCGCTCCAATCATCAGTGGATATATGGAGGTTACTGGAACCAATTTCCGTTGGATCTTCTGGGTTTTGCTCATTTTCGCTGGAGTCTGCGGAATCGGTATCGTCTTCCTACTACCCGAGACCTACGTTCCCTACATTCTCCACACCGAGGCGAAACGATTACGAATGGAGACGGGAGACGATCGTTGGCACTCTCCGATGGACAAAAAGGGGAAAGAATCGTTCAAAACTGTTCTGCACCACACTGTACTCAAGCCCTTCATCATGCTCTTCCAAGAGCCTATGCTTCTCGTCGTGGTAAGTATCGCTTCGACCTCCGCTCTTTCTGCGCTCTAGCTGATCGAAATCTCCTCTCGTGGCTTGAACGATAGACCCTCTACGTAAGTTCCCCATCAGATAGCAAGGCGACATCTTTCTCACGAAGCTAACGATCACACTGCTGCTTGCTTCGACGTGCACAGATGAGTTTCATGTAAGTTCTTCCTACGCGAATTATGAGTCCGTTTCAGCTGACACGAGCATCGTCTACATAGTTACGGAATCGTTTACTTACTCTTCGAAGCCATTCCAATCGTGTTCGGGGTAAGTTTATGTAGTTCTTTCTTTCTACAGCTCAAGGGCTCTTCCCGCGTTCGAATCTTGCTGCTACTGACCTCCTTTCGAGCCGTATACAGCAAACTCACTCTCTGAATGCAGGAGAAGTAGGACTTGGTTAGTCACATTCTGGCTACCAGGAGGTCGAAGAATGGGAAACCGGGAATAAGAGAAGAAAGATCGATTGCTGATGCCGTTTCGCCCGCTTCTCTTCTTTACAGTCTTCCTCGCATTACTGATGGGAGGAGTTACCGCCGTTGTGATTTACATCTTCTACTTCAACAAGCAATACATGAAAAAGCACCGAGCTGCAAAAGGTAAAGGAGTTCCCCCTGAACAGCGTCTCGTTCCTCTCTTCTACTCTGCTCCAGCCCTCGCCGTCGCCTTCTTCTGGTTCGGATTTACCGCATACCCTTCGATTTCTATTTGGTCCCCGATCTTCGCAATCTACCTCCTCGGAATCTGCATTCTTTGTGAGTCTCTCCCAACTTTCCTCTCGTTCCGTCTCGTGAACTGACGACGTCAATGCTGCCTTGTAGATACTTTCCTCGCAGGATTCAATTACATCATCGACTGCTATCTGTGGAATGCGGCGTCAGCTCTCTCCGCTAACACTGTAGTTCGATCGGGCTTTGGAGCTGGTGAGCTTTCTTTCCGGAAGTACTCCTTCGTTCAGAGCTGACTCTTTCTTCGCTCACTTCGGATAGGTTTCCCAATGTTTGCAAATCAAATGTATAGCAGGCTAACTACGCAAGGTGCTTCTGGGCTTCTCGGAGGTCTCGCGATCGTTTTCATACCAGCTCCTTTCATTCTCTTCAAGTATGGAAAGAAGATTCGATCAATGTCGAAGAATGCGTGAGTCTCATATCTTCAGTCTTCCCTGCTCCAGCTTGTCTCCAAAGTACCGTTGGAACACAGGAGTCATCTTCGTCTGGAGAAAGAAAGACTGACCAAACTCAAAATTTCCCTTTTCCCTTTCCCCGCTTTCACAGAGTTGTACTCGACAAGTGATCGTCTCTTCTCTCGATCTATATAGATATTCCGGTTAACTGTACATATCTCTCTGCCCTCGCTTCTACCTTAGTTCACGCAGTTGTATAGATACCCTTTTTTCTAAAATCCGTTTAGTTTTCGCAATTCCTTTTTATTTATTTGTTTCGTTCACTACTAATTGCTCACATGCAAATACCGATGTGAAGCCTGGTATTCGGCCCCCCTCGAGAGAGAACGGTCTGTTCGATGATGACGGAACTTTGAGATTTTTCTTGCAGAGTAGTCTGCTTTCCTTGAAGACCACGCCAATGACCTCTCAACCCGTTCCAGAACTCGAAGACGAGCTAGCTAGGTTCAGGAGGGAATGGCAGGAGGAAACTAAACGCCGAGGAACTGCTTCAACTGCTGCACCCGGTCCATCAGAACCTTCAACCTCCACTCGACCTCCTCAACCGCGAACAAGCAACGAAGCTACCTCACCCAGAAGCAAGAGAAAGTCGTTGGAACCTGTGGATCATTTACAGCAGCAGTTGGAAGGTACTAGGCTCGATGGTCAAGCTCCAGTCGACAGGGAAAAGGAGAGACCGCAATCGGCTCTAGATCTCTACTCGGAAGCAGTCAGGAGCGAACAAGAAGGCAGATTGAATGATGGTGAGCTACCTCCCTCACGCGAACAACCGGTTTCCGCAATCAATTCGAATTGACTTTGCGACTTTGCAAACTCGTATCTTGCTCCAACAGCTCTCGTCAATTACCGTTCAGCTTTCCGTCTCGATCCAGATGTCGACAAGATGTGGAATAGAGTCACTACGGCTGCACAAGCTCGAGCGATCCGGAGCGGCAAAGAACCTAGCAATTCGACTTCGACAGAGTTCCGATTCGAAAGAACAGTTCAACTCGGACCAGATTACGAAGCCTCGAAAGAGCACAGAAGTAAGGAAGAAGCTCACGAAGAAACGGGAGGTAAAATCGATAAAGGCTCGACTCACCCTAGCAGCACCAGCTTCCTTCTTCATTCACTGCTCAAATCTTTTGCCGAAAATCCTTACGAACGGAAACGACAACCGAAACAAGCTCCAGCTTCCCCCTCGAGCGAAAATCCTCCTTTGCCTCTTTCGCCCTCCCTCGACCACCAAGAGCAGAAAGTGCTTCCCTCTGTGACTCCCGAACAAGCTCTCGCGGACCTCCACTTCATTCGAGCTGACGAAGAGAAATCGCTCCCTCTCGCAATCTTACCGCACGAAGTGCTCCTCCTTGTTCTCAAACACCTCGTCCTCTCCCCTATGCTCGCACCTCCAAAAGCTCGCGACAACGCTGAAGATTCTGGGAACGCTCCTTTCCGATCGAAACGAGCCCCGAAGAAACGGACACTCAAAGAGGAGATGCTCTTCTTGGAGGCAGATTTGGAGCTCGAGGAAGCCGATAGAGAATGGAAAAGTGATGTGGAATCGTTGGAAAGGTTTGCTCGAGTTTGTCGGGCAGCGAGAATTGTCACGTTAGATTCAGCTCTTTGGAGGTCAGTCTTTCCTCTCTCTCAATTTTGCTCCCTATAAACTTACTTTATACACTATGTAGAGCCCTGGGTCGGAGAACCTACGTTCCAGCTCAGCAAATAGCTCGAGAAGAGTCTGCAGCTGAACTCGTAAAACTGCACGGAAGTGATTGGAGACGGTTCTACGTCGAGCAGTGAGTCTACCTGCTCTTATCCACCCAAACTACAGCTGATGTTTTTTCTGAATGCAGTCCAAGGATCCGTCTCGATGGATGTTTCATCTCTGTCGTCACTTACCTCCGACGGGGAGAAGTCGTTTCTATTTACGCTCCAACGCATCTCATCACTTTCTATCGTTATTTCCGTTAGTACCTGTCTCGCTCTCACTAGCCCCGCTGCCGATCCCGACTGACTGATTCTCGACTCCTATCAGGTTTCTACCATCACGGTCTCGTGATTTCATTGCTCACTACAGATCCCCCCAACACTGTCGTTCGACGGTTGAACCCTTCACTACGAATGCAAGGACTCACTTTCGGCCGATGGCATCTTCGAGGAGACCTAGTTGAGATGTGGGATCTCGAAGACCCTGCTGTCCCTGCCGATTCGAGGAAGTACTCTTTCAACATGACTTGTCGATTGAAGAGTTCTGCTCGTGGTAGAATGTGAGTTGCCATCTTCCCTCTAACGCGTACGAAGGATTTCAACTGACAGTATTTCTTTACAGGAACAAACTCGATCTGATATCAATGTCGACACAAAGGAGGGAAACCCTCGAGATTGAGAACCTTCCTCTCAGACCGAATAAACCTTACTACTTCTCAAAGGTAGCTCAATACGCTCACGAATGATACATCCTTCCATGTAGCTTGTTGTATTCACTATCGTTGCGAAGCATTTTTCCCAGAAACCTTTTTTTTTGTGATTCTCCCTCTGTCTGTAGTCTCACCATGATTATCGTTCCCTGCTTCGTAATGTGCATCTTGAAGAGCAGGAAGCAAATAGCGAAGATTGACCTCACCACAAACCAAAAACAAGCCGAAGTCACTTTCCCTTCCCTTCATCCATCTACTCCCAGTCTGGTCAACTGCGCCGTACACCACAAACTCCGAGTCTCTCAGCTGAAGCTCTGACTGCTGCCACGCGGTGAGCATGTCCTCGAGTTGGTCGAAACGGAAACCTTTAGAAGATGAAACGGGCACCCCGAGTCCTGCTGTTCCTACAGCGTTGGGAGGCGCTACCGGAGATTACAGAGATGGTCAGGAATATCTACCTACTGGATTCGGAGAGGGCGTGAGTCTTCCTTTCCTGGATAGAAATCAATCAACTCGATCGCAAGTGGTTCTGATCAATCAACTTCTTGTTTTCTGTTCTAACGACAGGGTCTGTACTTGAAGAACAAACGCAAGAAATTGAAGGTACAGAACGCAGCATTGAGGGAAGACGGGATCGAATATCCTCAAATCTTTCAGGGTTTGCGTGTTTACGTGAGTTTTTGCTCTCTCTTTTCGAGATTTCTGTAGACAATAGATATCTCACGTTGCTGAAGATGAATACTACAGGTCAACGGATACACGGAATCGATCGGTTTGGGAGAGTTGACGGAACTTTTAATCCGACACGGAGGAGAATACGTTCCCTACCTCGACCGCAAGGATCTCATCACCCATATCATCGCAACGAACCTCACGCCGACGAAGAGGAAAGAGTTTGCCGCTTACAAGATCGCAACTCCTGACTGGTTGACAGAGTCAGCTCGAGAAGGAAGATTGCTCGATTGGAGGTCGTTCTCTCTTCTCGCGCCAGACAAGGCAACCTCACCGAAGAAGACAGGTTGGGAGGAAGAGAAGGATCATTTGGGAACTCAAACGGGTCAAAAGAGTTTGTTCAGTATGATGGCTCGAACATCGAAGAGAAACAGGGACGAGGAGGAACCCCGACTAGCTCAACCTCCCGCTCCGATCGCATCAACCTCGAAAGGAAATACCGAAACGAGAGAGTCGCTTTCTGAACGAGGAGCACGTCTCGCTCGTGCAGTCGTACTCGAGCAACAGCAAGCCGGTTCATCTTCAATCGAGTCTTTCCTCCAACCCCAATCGAAACCGAAATCTCCGACTCGTCGAACCAGACCTCCCGTTCCTACTTCGAATACAGCAACAGCAGCGACAGCTTCAGACAATCTTCCAGCGACGACAGACTCTCCTGCAGCACCGAACCCGATCACTCACAGCTGGTTACCTCAAAGAGCACGAGACGAGCGAACTTCAGCTTTCGTCAACGACCCCGAGTGGAGATCAAAGCATACCTCAGCTTCGGAAGATTTCCTTCAGAGCTATTTCGCCCAGTCTCGACTTCACCATCTTAGCTCGTTTAAAGAAGATCTCAAGATTCTCGCGGCAGCTAGACAAGTTGGAAAGGAACCCGTCAGGACAAAGAAGCTCACGGGAACGGTAGTAGACGGTAGAACAGTCATGCACGCAGATTTCGACAGTTTCTTCGTCGCTGCTGGATTGACCTCGAGGCCAGAGCTTCGAGGTAAACCCGTGGCTGTGTGTCACGCTCGCGGTCTGGGAGACTCGCTGAGCAGCACTTCTGAGATAGCCTCGTGCTCTTATGAAGCCAGAGAGTTTGGAGTCAAGAATGGAATGAGGTGAGAGTACTTTCCACTCTTCTGAACCCGAGTGAACGAAAGACTGACAAAACTCCCATTCACGTACAGTCTCGGTCGTGCTAGAGAGTTGTGCCCGACGATTCAAACTATGCCTTTCGAATTCGAACGATATAGAGAGTGAGTTTTCTAACTCTTCTGTTCCTGTTCCTTTCGTCGATGGTAGCTGATTTCTGCAAGCTCCTCCAGATTCTCTCTAAAATTCTACGATATCTTGCTCGCTCATGCCGACTTTCTCGAAGCGGTCTCGATGGATGAGGTTCTACTCGAAGTCAAATTACCTCCAACTATCTCTCGCGACCAAGATCCAGCTCTCGAACTCGCTCACAAGATCCGAGCAGAGATCTACGAAGCGACTGGATGCCAAGCATCGATCGGGATCTCTCACAACATCCTCCTCGCACGTCTCGCAACTCGCAAAGCAAAACCAGCTTCAGCTTACCACCTCCTGCCTGAAGAAGTTCCCGCTTTCCTCGAACCACTCGCAGTCGACTCTCTACCTGGAATCGGTTGGTCGCTCCGCAGCAAGCTGACCGACGAGCTGAACGTACGGACTGTAGGACAACTACTCCGAACCTCTGAGAAGAAACTCGAAGCTATCGGTTCAGGCAACGCCAAGAAATTCCTAGCTTTCGCAAGAGGAATCGACGATCGTGAACTCAAGGTCGAGCAGATTCGAAAGTCTGTTTCTGCAGAAGTCAATTACGGAATCCGGTTTGACGAGGGCAGGAATGATCAAGTCGAGGTGAGTGTTTTCCTATCACTCGTCAAACTTGCATCGATCTGAGCTTATGCCCATCCTTTCTCGGTTGTCAGCGATTCGTCAAAGAGCTAGCTACTGAGGTTACGAGGAGGCTGCGTCAGGAAGGGCTCAAGGCTGGCTCTCTCTCGCTCAAAGTTATGGTTCGACATCCTGATGCACCTGTCGATACACCCAAACTTCTCGGACACGGCTGGGTCGACACTCATACGAAGAACTCGGTACTTCAGGAGGAAGGTCGAAAACGTTCAGCTGTAGACGATCCCGTTCTCATCGCCAAAACGGCTTGGAACCTCATGAAGTCTCTCAACGCCCCGGCTCACGAACTCAGAGGTATCGGTATCACTCTTCAAAAGTTGGAGAAGGACGGTCAATCAGTCGATGTCGTTCGCGAGAAAGGTCAATCGAAACTCTCGTTCGCCGCACCACCACCGAAAGCACCACGTCCTCAGTCACCCGAGCCTGACCCAGCCTCTCGAGAATCTTCCTCATCTCCACCAGCGCCTTTACAATCAGTAGCCCAATCTTCAACCTCCGACAAGGACAACGCCTCTGGCTCGACGACGCCCGAAGTCATCATTCTCGATTCAGATTCCGAACTCGAGTCTGAACCCCCGGTAGTCCCTCGAAAACCGGTCAAGCAAGCTGTTCAAGCACTGCAGGCCGAGGAGCGATCAAGACTTCGTTCGAGATCTACATCAGTGAAGAAAGAAGTTTATATTCCTCAACAACTCTTCAGAACGTCAAAATCCAACGTCGTAGAGCCGCTCTCAGCATCCCAAATTACGGACGCCGAGCTCGAATACTACGATATCAATCCTGAGGCGTACCGAGCGATTGGACCAGAATTCCAACGTCAGGTACTCGCCGATGCGAAGAGGCGAAAACCTCGTTACGTTCCGAAGAGGAACAAGCAGAAACCTTCTTTTTCAGCCAAAGCAGCACAGCAAGAGTCGACAGTACAAGCGCCAGTTCCCTCCGTTCTCGTCCTCTCCCCTTCTTCCCCTGAAGGTACCAAATCCGAAATCGACAAAACGGCATCTATCTTTCAGAATACCCAATTTAAGAACTTGCCTCCCGAGGTCGTTCGAGATATCCTTCCAGCTCTCGGTCCAGCATCTCAGAGAAACCTCCTGAACCAGTACAAGCTGCGAGTTCCCGGTATCAATTCTACGACTCGAGGCGATCAAACGGCGAGAAACGCTGGACCTCCTCAACTCGACGTCCGGATTCGACCTGAACCTCAATTCGCCAAACTTTCCGACATCGATGGTATTGAGGAACGACTCGAACAATGGGTAACTGCGGGAAGAGACGCTTTGAATGAGGAGGATATAGAAAGACTCGGAGGGTTTCTCGAAAAATGTGTGATGCGGGAGAAAGGGCACAACCTGAGCAAGGCGGTCGACCTGTTGAAGTATTGGATGTTACTCCTCGAAGACGAATTCGGGAAGAAGGAATCGACAGAAGCGGGAGGATCTGGGAGAGCGTGGTGGGAAGGGTTTGAGAGAACTGTTCAAAGAGTCGATTATGTCGTTTGGAAAGAAACTTCTTGTCATCTCAGGCTGTAGTCCTTCTATCTCATTCTTGTTATCTCTCCGTATACTATTCTTGTTGCTTGTTTATCATTGTTCTTCGATTCGTAACTCTCTAAAAGCTTCAAGTTTGATTGAGATAATCTACTTTTTTCTCGCGACGCTCATAGATGGGAAAGGAGGATAGGATACATCAAAAAGTAGCAGATCAACATGAAAGGGACTACAGAGGAAGAGAGAGCGAGAACGTGGTGACGATGACAGAATTAAGAGGGTCAGGTTTCTATTTTAGGTTTACTTCAACGATCCGTCTTTGATTCGACTCAGGAAAGCTGCGAGCTTGGGAAGATCTTGTGCGGAAGGGTCACTAGAGGGCGAAAAGAGCAGAAGAGGCAGTCAGCTCAAAGTTGATAATGAGAGAGAAGAAACATGGAAGAAGAAAAACTAACGCTTCTAGAGATCGCACTAAATCGCCAACCATTCCGTCTACTTCCTCGACTGCGACCCCACAGCAATCTGCTAGGATCCTTTGCAACTTGGCTTCGAGTTCGGCACTTCCACCTTCGAGTCTTTCGATCCTCTGCCTCAACAATCCCTCGACTCGTTCGTACCAGCTTTGCAGCCTCAAGAGGTGCACGAGGCTCGTACCGTCATCTCCTGTCGGTGCAGGAGGATCGGTATCGAATTCGATCGAGATTCCGGCGGGCAAATTCGTCAAAGTGCTTCCCGGACCACGGTAAGTGAAACCAGGTCCTGCCAATTGACTCGCTGGCGATCCGTCTACTTCGGTCCTTCCCGTCCAATCGAAAGAATCTTCCTCCTCCAAAGCTCTTTCAAGGTTTTGGATTCTTTGTCGTCTTTCTTCGATTTGATCCGCGTTTTGTCGAGATTGAGTTACTCGAGTTCTCGAGGCTGCCAAATCTTGCGTGAGTGCTTGGAGTTGAGCCCGTTTCGTCGTTAAGAGGTCGACCTTTGTCGCCAGTTCCGCATTGAAAGTTTCAGAGAGGGAAGAGACCATTTCGTTGATCGATTCTAGTACTTCGGCTGATGTTTCTTGAGGTACTGTCGAGACTGCTCCCAAGTTGTAAAGTGTTTCTTCTGCTGGAGTTGCAACGAGATCCTGATAGCGAAACGGGATCAGCAACGTACCCTTCGACACCAGAGAGGGAAACAAAATTTGGAGCTCACAGGTTCCTCGACTCCGAAATCTGTCGGCCTCAATCCCAATTTGTTCGGTTTAAACTTGTCTGCTCCAACGTCCAACAACATTCTCACTAGTGCCCGGTTTCCAACTCTCGCAGCGATATTCAAAGCTGTATCTCCATGAGAATCTTGAGCATTGATCAAATCTCCAAATTGACCCTTTTCGTTCTTGGCGATGTGAACTAGAATCGTTTCGAGATAGTAACGAGCACTTGCGGCCCTTCCTTTGACTCCAGCTACGAGAGCACAGTGGTGAAGAACTGAACGACCTGAATTATCGACCGTACGAAGTGAAGGGTTGAGGAATTCGAGTAGTCTTCCGAAAGTATCTTGATCAGAATTGTTCGTTACGAGGATAGCTCGAATCAGGGGAGTTTCTCCAACATTGTTCCCGAGGTGAAGATCTGCTCCGTAATTCAAGAAAGCTTGAACTACTGACAGTCTACCTAGAGCTGCCGCCCAATGGAGTGCCGTGTGATAGTTTTCGTCAATCGGGAGGTCTGCTGGTAGGTCTGGAGGTAGGTGATGAGAGAGATCGGGAACGGGAGGTGGGAGAGAATCGTTTGAAACTTCATTCTCGAGTGAGAAGACGGCTTTGAGGAGGGTGCGGTGGTTCTCGAGGGTCGCCGGATCGTAGGAAGCAGGTTCGATAGAGTTTTTGTTGGATTTCCGTAGAGTCGTTCGGAAGTTTGTAGTCGGGACGGATCGAGGAGGAGGAGGTGAGAGATGGCCTTGTCGTGGAGGTGGAGAGGCTTGGAAGCCGTTTGTGTACTCGTTACGGAACCTTTTGACGTCTTCCTGCTCGAAAGAATCGCTCGCTCGTTTCAGTCCTGCCGGTTGAGATGAAGTCGACGCCATGGGAGAATCGGCTGGAGAAGCTTCGGGAATGAGGCCTTGCTGTCTCGCTTGCATGAGGACGTCTTGAGCGCTCTGAGGTGGCAGAGGTTGAGCGTAATGCGATTGCGAAGATTGAGGAGGAGGGGGAGGTTGGAGAGGAGCTGGAGAAGGAATCGGAGGAGCAGGTGCGTAAGGGTTGACGATCGGCGGAGGAGGTACACCACCATTGAGGGATACTGGAGGTGGAGGAGGAGTGTAGTCAAAGAGAGGAGCGAGGAGATGAGCGACGTTGAAAGCGTTTGCTAATTCTACAGCCCTTTCGAATGGAATCCTGTGTTTGACGTTCGTAACTTCAATCAGCTCTGTTGGCTCCCAGAGACGAACGATAGTGATCGCACTCACCAAGTACCCTGATAGCGACCGTAACCACCTTGAATTTTCTCATGAACTCCTTGAGCGATGTCCTTTTCCAAAAATTTCGTTCTCTTCCCTTTATCCACTCCAGCTACTTTCAAGATCTGCGTAGCGTTCAACCAACTGTCTTCTCTCCTTCGCATAACTCCGATTCCCCTGACCATCATCTCGTAAACTGGTATCGAAGAATAGACGGCAAGGCTAATCGAAAAGCAAAACGAATCCTTGTCAGCCTTTCGATTTTCAGGCAAGAGGAGCCACAAAACAGTACCGATGACTCACTATATGTAAGGATTCCCTTGCACACTGGAAGGTAGAAGAAGGTGGAGAGAGGAAAAGAGAGGTCAGCAATTCCGAACCGACTCGGATCAAACAAACAGCTAGGCTCTAATGACATAGTGAGGCAGCAGATGGACTCACTTTGGATTCGGGTAACTCTCTTGCATCTTTTCTGGAATAGCTGTTCTGTCCGTCGGTTCCTATCCAGAGTTGAGTTCTTCGTTGAATCGACTACCGACCCCTCAGTTCCCGATGGCTGCTAAGAAGCGCTACAGAAGATCAAAGGTATCAGTCACTTGATCCGGTAGTGTTCGAACGTGTTTGTTTTCCTTCAGCGCGACCGCGACAGTTCGTGGAGGAAGAAGGAAGCCGAAGGGGGAGAACGAGCAACTGATCGATGGAACGCGCCAGACGAGACAGGAGTACTCACAGTAGCTAAATCAATCTACCTTGAGAGACCTGAGCCTGAGGTTGAGCGTGTTTGCGCGTCGAGGAGGTGTTGGCGGGTCGAGGAAGGAGAATCTCATTTTCGCGACTTTTTTTCTCCACTCTCTTCTCGTCGAGCGTGAGAACGGTAGATGCATTCGACATATACGGTCAAGTGTGCTTTTTCAGGGTAGATACAGAAAAAAATTAGAGGGAAAATAATTTCAAACAAAAACTATTCTTTTTTCTTCTCCTTTTCATCCTCTTTCTCCCACAAGAGTTTCTGTTCGAAAGATTCCCTCTTCCCTTCCCTAACGGCGAGATACATCCCTACAGTAGATTGAATGCCAATCAGGGGAGTGGTCAAAGTGAACAAGAGAACTAGCTCGTAAGGAACTTTGAGTTCAGCTTGTTTCTGACTAATGTTATCGTGAAGCATGAAGGCGACTGCAGAGATTGTACTCATGATGACATCCCACGAGATTGAAGCTTGAGCAGGATGCTCGTTCAGGACTTCCCATTCTTGTAGGAAGAAAGTTCCGAGGATTGAGGGTGTTTGTTTAGGAGCCGAAGTGATCTTGGAGAAATCGACGAGTTGAGAGATTGTGTCCCACCGGAGACGGAGAGCGATGAAGGCGTAGTTGAAGTAGAGCCGCGAGGGAGGGAGTCGGACGAGTCGCTGAGGGAGGAAATCGAGGAGAGGAAGGACTGCGAGGAGGTGAATGCCGAGCAGTAACGGAAGGAAGTATCCAGTCGATTGATGTCTGTAGCGCAGAAGATCGCAGTGAGCTTGGTGATCTCCTCCCTCCGGACCCGAAAACGATATTCAAGCGTAAATGAAAGGAAGAGAAAACTCACCCCACAAGGGTTGTTCCAATTGCACCGAGAACGACAGATAGTAAAAGCGTCCAGGTTTGACCAGCAGGTGGTCCTAGAGGTTTGTTGCCTACAGGAGCGCGAGGGAGAACCTGAGGGGCGAGTGCGAGAGCCGCGAAGAATAACGATTGAGCGAACGAGATTGCCACGATCTGACCAATGAGCATGTAAACCCATAGATATTTGACTCCTCTCCTTCGACCTGCAGTTCAAAGCGAAGCACGAGTCTGTATCAGCTCAAACAGGAGAAGGAAACTTCGCAAAGCGTAGAGAGTAAAAATACCTTCAACTGCCATCAACATTGCGAGAGGGCCCGTCGTCCAGTACATGAGCTGTTCGGACCACCAGAACCTCGATGCCGTGGCACAGACATAACTCCACGCCTCATCGAAGAGGCTAACATCCTCTAACCATTCTCGAGTCGAGAAATTACTCGGCAGGATTCCTCTTTCTGAAGCGGCTTGACGGAAGGACCATTGGAAGTAGAGGAACATGCAAATCCATGTCGCGAGTAACGAGACAGCCGAGAGGGAGAGGAAGACGAGAGAACTTGAAGTTTGTTTGCGTCTGAGGATTTGAGGTAGGACGAGGTAGAGAAGACCTCCGATTGCGGCAAAGTATCCGATCAAGGGCAAGTGTATGAGACCAACCTCCATTGTGGTAGGGAGAGGCGGTCGAGAAAGAGAGGGACGAGATGAAGTGGAGCTTCGATGAGAACCTGCACTGAAAGTGTGAAAGCGTGAACGATCAGCGCGGGTGCGGCAATAGTGTTGGCACGGCAAAACTGACCTAGTCCGAGGTAGAAGTGAATTGGAGGAAACAGAAGAAGCTTTTGTTCAACTTTGAAAACTCTTTCGCGAACCCTTTCGACTTACGCTATAAATCTCGTTCTCCAACTTCGCGATATTGTAGAAGAGCTTCAGCAGACGACTCTCGAGTGTACCGTTGCGGACGAAAAGTTCAGGAGTTTCGAAAAACAAAGACCTTTTTTTCCGTTTGATGCGCGTTCCTACTACGGAGGGTGGAAAGAAAGAGAGATATAGACACGGGCGCAGAGGGAGTGAGCGAGAAGAGACATAGTATACAGTCAGATATGTCAGACATGAGAGGGCGGGCAGGCAGATAGAGGCAGGAAAAGGGTACGAAGGGTATGGGGAGGAAGGAAAGGAAGTAGGAACGAGAGAATGATAAGAAGGAGATACATGATACAGCAGTCGAGGGGAAGGAGAGGATTTGTTCGTAAGACGTAGCAGACGCAAAAGCTCAGAGTAGGAGAGAAGTAGTCGGTGACAGAGAAAAGGAGGAGTTGGGTTTTTTCGTGCGCGATAAATATTCGATTTTTTCTCTACTTCTTCTTGACCTTGCCTTGATCCATTGCGGCTGATCGAACGCAAGCTCGTCAGTAACGATCATTCTTGGTAATATTCTGGAGATGAGGAAAACTTACGAATCTTGGTGTGACTGTGATCGGAATGTCCTCCCTTCTTCGAAATGCAAGCTTCGAGACTTGCCAACCACTCGTCTTTCCTGTTTTCGTCGATATCATCTCCTTCTCCTCCACGAAGCAAATCGGCAAAGGTACAACGAATTCCAGGCTCGACCGTGAGCATTCGAGTGAGACAACTCCTAGTCTCGCGAGGTAAGAGTCGGAAGATGGAATCGGCAGCACCAGTCGTCCAAGTAGCATTCGAAGCCACTGAAGCTGATCGGTTCCTAGCAGCTTCCGCTCGGAGAGTGTTGGATGAAGGAGGAGGAGGTTTTGTCGTCGAGGGTGTCGTCGAGGAAGAGGAAGAATCAACAGTTGTCCGAGTCGAGTCCATGGAAGTTTGAGTCGAAGCGGGAGGGGAGCCAACAATGGTCGAGAGAGGCTGAGGAGTCGAGTTCGAAGGAGATACGTCCGAGGAAGTCGTGGTAGAAGGAGCGTCAGCTTGGTCTTGAATCTTGAGGGAACCTACAGAGTTGGCGAGATCTGACGGAGACAGACCGGGAGATTCGGATCCGTCTCTGGCTTGAGAAATTGACGAAGGTGATTCGGTACGTTCGAGAGCGGTGACGAGGAGGTTCTGCTTGTCCCGTCTTCTGGTCGCCATGTCGATGTGACCTGAAGTTTCGGATCCTGAAGAGATTTGGTTCGTTCCGTATCCCGAATCTACTCCAGGAGAACTTGTTCCAGATTTTGTCGAACTCCTAGAGAGCAGGGTCGAGTCGCCAGTCGTAGCTCGGGAAGGAAGAGGTTTGCCAGCGATCAGAGAATCGGGTTGTTGAGGAACTGAACACAGTTCAGGGTGGGAAGAGACGTAGAGTCGGTACGAGGCGTCGTTCTTGGCGTCGGGGAGTTTCCAAGGGAATCGTCGAAGTATCATACACATGAAAATGATTGCGACACTCCATACATCGGTCAATCTAGGGTCGTAATCTTTCTTGGCGATAACTTCGGGAGCGAGGTAAGGATCTGAACCGACTACTCCGTTCGCCTTTGTAGTCTTCTGACCAGGGTATTGGAATACGACAGCGGTACCGAAGTCGATAAGCTTGACCGTGTTGTCGCCAGTCATGACACAGTTGTCGAGTTTGAGATCTCGGTGAGCTAGTCCCATCGAGTGAAGGTAGTCTACTCCGTCGATGATTTGCTTGAAGACGCAGTAGATTTCGGGTCGAGTCATCTTGCCAGACATTACGATCGAGAACAAGTCGAATTCGGCGTATTGCATGACTTCGTAGTAGTGACCGTTGTCCGAGATGATGTCGAGAGTTTCGATGATGTTGGGGTGATGAAGAGTTGATCCGATCTGAGATCATCCGAAGCTATGAGTAAGATTTCGAAAGTGAGAAATCCTTCGAAAGTGGAAAACTCACGCAGAATTCTGCAGTCACCTTCTTGACGTATTCTCTCTCAGATTCTCCGACTCGCTTAGCCCTGAACTCCTTGACGGCATAAACCGTGTGATCTTTCGATCTCTTGATCAGTCGAACCGTTCCTCCAGCTCCTGAACCTAAAATTTTACCCCATTTACCGTACTTTTTCTGCAAGTGAGCGTGATCTTCTCCTAAAGGTGGACTGTTACGACCTTCGGCGGTACTCGGAAGAAGTGCCGTATCGGTGTAGTCCTTCTCGAGAGGTGTTCGAGAGCCGCTAGGAGTTCCAGTGTTTGAACGGAGAGGACTCGATTTCCCACTTCGAGGAGTCGAATAGTCACTACCTTCTCCAGTTTCGAAACCTTCCCGTTTACGACCTTGCTTGTCGAGGTGTTTGCCGGAGGAAGAATGATGGATATGATCGTTGAGGAAACGACGGAGGTCGTGAAGGGGTCCACTGTGATGAGTTTTAGTCGATTGTCGAGACATCGAGGCGAGGTTCGAGTGAGAAGCTGCTCGTTTACGTTCTCCGATCTTGGCAAAGATGAATTGAGGAGGAGTCGCCGTTCCACCAGGGGTGGAGAGTCCCGAAGCTTGCGAAGAATTCGGTGAATCGTGAATGACCGAGTGAGGGTGGAGGTTGCTCGAAGGGCGGTGGAAAGAACTGTGTCTTTGAGGTCCACCGAGGCGAGGCGATGAGGAAGAAGCAGCTGGAGTAGGAGGAGAGGGAGCTCCCGGAAGTGCAGCAGCTGCAGCTCGAAGTTTCGAATGATCGGGAGGACCGGTATCAGGTGACTGATCTCCGTTCGTGTTGTAGTCGTCCATACTGTGGTGATGGGAAGGTACTCGTTGAATATGGTGAGAGTGTCGGAGTGCTGGGGGAGGAGGTCGAATCGATTCAGATCCCGAGTCGTTCCCACTACTCGCCTCTGCTCCTAAAAACCCTAATCCCACAGAAGATGCTGCCCTCGAAGGTACAGTCGAAGAGTATCCACTTCCAGTTCCTCCTCCTCTTCCTCCGAATTGAGAATCAGTTTCCCCCACGTTCGAACTCCTTTCCTCTTCTCCAGTTGACAAAGTACTGTCCCTCGAAGGTCCATACTCTGAAGGTCTCCTTGAAACGTTTGCCGAAGAGGGTAGACTCGATTCTGGTGAATCCGTCATGAACTTTGGTCGAGACGGGGAAGGTGAAAATGAAGAAGAATTCATCGGTCCAGTCGAACTTGCGGTCGTCGGTCTAGAGCTCGGAGTTGACATGATGCCCAACTGTTACTGGAAGGAGGAAAGAAACCAGGGGAAGAGGCGGGAGAGAAGCCGGGATCACCTCGGCTCTTGCAGCTGACCTAATACTTTCGAAGAGAGGTGAAAGGGGAATTGACTGGAAGTTGCTGTTGACTTGGAAAAGACTCGCTCTATATATGATATTGAATGGTTCAGTTGAGGTGTTGCTAGAGATGAGTGATTGAGAGCGAGGAAGAGTGAGAAAGAAGAGGGAGAGGGGTGGGAAGGGGGAAACTCCTGTGCCGACGAAGGGAAAAGTTTTTTACTTCGGAGTTTCGAGCGGACTTGGCCTCTTTCTGCTTCGTTCTTGTTCGATCAAGCTTGAGGTAGCGTACTGTAAAGCAACAACAAGGCGCGGTCAGAGCAACCGATTTTCTGCTTCTCTTAACTTTTTTAAATTTTCTTTCTCCTTTTCGTGTGAGACAGATGACGGAATCCTTGATTCAGGAGAGAAAGCACGGTTTGCAACAATCGAGGTAATGAGCGTGATGGAAATGAGGATCAATGAGGAGCAATGAAGATGAGATGAGATGAGTAGACTGAGAGTGAGAATGAGAATGAAAGAGGGGGTATAATAATATGTGGAAATGAAAATCGAAAAGAGACAACGAAAGAGCGAGAGCGACAGATTAAGCTAGCATAGGCGACCGAGGAGCAAGTGAAGGAGAAGGCATTGGTGAAGGAATGAGTCGAACTCCGGTTAGACCGTTTGGCATTCGAGGATCATCGAGTCTGAAGAGATGTGAAAATTTCGGTCAGTTTCGCAGAGAAGATGGAACGAGAAGTGAAGTGTAACTCACTCCCACTTCTGTCGAAGTCGATTGTAAGTTGTCTTGAAGGTCGAGTGAGCACCTTTCTCCATGACAAGCGTCACAACGGTAGGGTATTGACCTCGAAGATCAGGAGAGTTTGAAGCACTTCCCGAAGAAGCCGTTCCGTTGCTACCTAGAAGAGGAGAGTTTGAAAGCGAGGTGTGAGAGCTGAACTCGACACGGAATTTGACGGATTTCGTGGGTCCAACCGAGGAAGAGTCTAACACAATCGGAAAAAGAGTGAAAATCGTTAGCAAGACGCAATGATCTCGAGGCCGGGGCGAAGACTCACCTCGTCGTTCACTAGCGCGACATTTGAGTAGAGCCATTCCATCAGCGTTCTGCACGACGACAGAAACGCCGATAGCTTCAAGTAATCGTTTGCACTCGAGTCTCGTCGGATGGGCGTAATCCGTTGACATCAAGGTGTAACTCTGCCAGTATGAGATCTGTCAGTCTCGTTAATCCTGAGTGTCGGTATAGAAGGGAGAACTCACGAGAGATTTCCAGTTGAAAAGACCAGCGAACCAACTTTGCTTCGGTGAAGAAGGGTCGTTCGCACCGGATCTAGAGGAAGACAAAGCTGGAGAGATTGGAGCGAAAGACACAGTAGCTACAAAAGTTCACAAAGGCTCAGCATCGTCGTCGAGCGAAAAGAGAATGTGGAGGGAAACTCACGCTTCTTCTTCTTGATTTTCGATTTCTCCATTTGCATCTGTTCATCCATACTCGGTCTCTCGACAAACTCGTAATCGTTCCAACCGTTAGTGTTGTTGTTGTTGTTGTTGGCGAGTCCGAGAGTTTGTCGACCCTGTTGACCGGGTCTAGGAGCGAGAGGAGGAGGATTCGCTCGAGGGTATTGCAAACCGAGACCTGCGTTACCTCCTGATCCAGGTGGGAGTCGAACGTTCTCTTTGTCGCTCGTTCCAGCCCAAGAGTTGGCTTGTCGAGTGGTAGGTCGAGCAGGAGAAGAAGTAGCTTCTCTCGAAGAGGCTCGCATGTTGATCCGAGGTCGAACGAGAGGAGGTCCAGAAGGAGTTGGAGTACCGAAAGTGACGTCTGCCGAGCGACGGTGCATAGAAGAACCTCCAGTCGATAACACTGGAGATCCAGCTCGGTAAGAACCCGCACTACTCGCGGGAGTTCCAGCTCTGAACATGTCGAATTCTCCTGCGTAACCTCCTCCTACTGAGTAGTCTGTCGTTCCGTTGTCGCTCTCATCGTCTTCGGCATCCTCGAACTGAGTCATGTCTCCATCGGTTGCCGGAGTAGTAGCCGCAGTTGAAGCTCCGGACTCGATGAAAGAAGATCGGAAGGTTGTCGCAGGGGAAGACGCAGCGGTAGAAGATGGTCCAGTGACAGAGTTGCGTAAAGAGATAGTCGTGAGTTGACCAACGATGTCGTGGAAGAATTGTTGCATCGCCGCGTCGCCAGTTTGAGGAATATGGATAGGAAGAACGGGAGCTCCAGTAGCTGAGTTCGTTTCGAAGGTCGCCGCTGAGGCGGGTGAGGGTGAAGGTGGAACGCTCTCCCATCCGGCTCCTGAAGCGGGAGAATCGGGAGTCGGGGACAAACTGGGAGGCGCGAGCGAAGGTCCATTTCCGTCTGGAGTCGATTCTTGCAGATGAATGGCTGGAACGCGAGGGGGAACCGGAGTTGACGCTCCACTCGCGGGTACGTTCGGTAGAGGTCGAGGAGTTCGACCAGAAGGGGAGCTTTGAGGAGTGGCAGATTCCGAAACAGGTGGTCGAACGGTAGTCGAGGAGGAACCAGTCGAGTCGGTAGGAGGGGCGGGTGCTGGTCGAACCAAAGTCGGAGGGGATGCTGTAGATCTTGGTCGTTTCTGAGTAACGGCAGCGATGTTGGAAATCGAAGTGCGCGATCTGCGATTTCGACTTGCGAGAGCACCTTGAGTGACAACGTGCTGCCGTTTGTCGACTGCTGCTATCATCGATCCGAAGGACAAAGAGTGAGAAGGAGAGCAAACGAGAGCGACAGTAGAATAAAGACGAACGAGGAGCGGCTTTTCGTTGTTTAGTGAGTCGAATCTCTTCCTCGTCCATGTTGAAGTTTTCGAGGTTTCGAGTTCTGTAACGGTACAAGAGGCAATAGAATACCTTTTCCCAAGTTTTGCTACGAGGGCGAAAGCGAGGAGTCAGCGCACGAATACGGAGGAAAAGAATGAGAAGTGTCAGACTGACTCTTTCGATAACAATTCTCGGACGATGTCATCCTCCTTCGCACCTTGCCAGAGCGTCTTCAAGTTTTGAAGGATCTCAGGATCGACATCTGCTCGAGAACCGACTGGACGAGCGATTTGACCGACATCGGGAGGAGGAGGCGGAGGTGAACCGTAGATTAGTTTCGGAGCCTTGCGAGTAACCCAAGGGTGAGCTCGAATCTCTTCCATCTATTGAGAGCAAGTACGCTATGAGTCCGATGAACAACGCGAGAGAAGAAAAAGACCAAGGAAGAGACTAACAGTGATTCGTTTTTCAGGGTTGACTTCGAGCATCCTTCGAATGAGATCTTGAGCGTCTTCGGGAAGCCAACGAGGCATGTTGTAGGTACCGACTTTGACGCGTTGAAGGAGAGTTCGAACGTCGGGGTGATCGAAAGGGAGAGTGCCAGTCAGGAGAGCGTAGAGAATGATACCGCAGGACCAGATATCGGAAGAAGAACCGTGATAATTGACACCCTATAGTTGTTCTCATCGAGAAATTGTCAGTTTGTGATCGCTTGAAACGGCAAGGAGGAAAGAAG
This sequence comes from Sporobolomyces pararoseus, assembly GCA_010758995.1. NCBI lineage: Eukaryota > Fungi > Basidiomycota > Microbotryomycetes > Sporidiobolales > Sporidiobolaceae > Sporobolomyces > Sporobolomyces pararoseus. Next base: position 1,202,280 of record RSDY01000007.1, on the reverse strand, counting down.
TAGGAGGGAGGAAAGGGAAAATCGAGCTTACAGCGACGATCTCAGGACTCGCGTAGTGAGGTGAACCACAACTCGTCTCCAATAGTTGACCACCTCGTTCGAGAGCTGCCATTCCGAAATCTGCAATCTTGATGTTCTTCTCCTTGTCGAGGAGTAAATTCTCAGGTTTCAAATCTCGATGACAAATGTTGAAACGGTGACAATAATCTACTCCCGAGATGATCTGTTGAAAGTAGTGTAGAGCTTCATCGGCGTGTAGTTTACCACGTTTGACCAAGTAATCGAAGAGTTCTCCTCCTTCGACGTATTCCATGATGAGATAGCTAAAATAAAGAAAAAGAATGCTCGAAAATGTCAGTCATTTGGAGATCTCTAGCGGTTCTCGTTCACCTTCACACAAGAGAAACTTACAGCTCGCTTCCAGTCTCCCACACATCCATCAGTCTGAGAACATTCGGATGTTCGATGAGCTTCATGATGACGATTTCTTTCTCAATGCTCAACAAAACCTTCGCTCGCGGAAAACATAAAAAGGAAATCAGTTCCTCCCGCTCAACTCTGCATTCACGGTTGAATGAATTCTCGACTCACTTTCTCAGACTTCTCTTGTTTGTCACGTCGGGTGTGAGGTTTAGGTATAATCTTGACTGCAGCGTATTGTCCAGTTTGTTTGTGTTTGACCAATTTAACTCGACCTGTAACAGAAGATTCTCAGCTCGAGGACACCAAAGATGCACAATACGATTAATCGATGCGAGAAGAATGGAGGAAACGTACCGGAAGAACCTTCTCCGACAGTTTTCCCAATCCTCCAAGGACCCACCGAAGTCACTTCTGAATCATGTTTACGGTTCGAAGATCTCGCTCCTCCTTCCTTCTCTCTCCTCTGCTGTCTAGTTTGATGTTCCCGTTCTCGTTCTCGTTCACCTCCTCCTCCTCCTGACGTGGGTTGAGAATGAGGTTGAGATTGAGATGTTGGCCGAGTTGGCCGAGGTTGCGAAGGAACTGAGGTCGAAGTAGACATGATTCCTTCAATCTTTCAACTAAAACGCGTAGATAGTACTATAACTGATCCTTATACAGTCTTGTCTAGGCGATTGAGGTTGTCGGAGAGGTGAAAAACTGATTTGTTGATTGAAAAGTTGTGGAATGTTTCAACTTGACGCGTGTTGGAAAACTCTAAAAAGGAAGAGAGGGAGAGAGAGAACCGGTGGCAGACAGGGGGATGAGCTGGTAGTAATAGTAAAGCTGATTAGATGTATAAACGAGTGTGGTGAGAGACGCGAGGGTCTACTCTGGAGAGAGAGAGAGAGTTGTCGGAGTGAGTAAGAAGGAAGAAAGAGGGTTGACGGGGAGGAAGGAGAGTCCGAGGAGGAGGAGCCTAGCTCGCTAAGGGTTCAGTAGGTAAATCACTTGTAGATGGTGGATAGATTCGAGCGTTAGTCGGAGGTAGGGCGTGAGGACACTGAGGGAACGACTTACATTCGACTGACAGTATTTTTCGGTATTGTTCCGCAGCTCTCGCTCTCCTTCTTGATTCAATCGCGTGTGTAGAGCGAAAAGCTTATTAGGATCATGATTACAACTGAATACGCGACCAAGCAAAGAAGAAAAAAATAACAACGAAAAGAAAAAAAACATTTTTGGTCCAAGTCGAAATTCGTGAGCATCGATCGGAACTAATCGAAGCTGACACGAGTCGTGCACAAGCTCCTACTTGTCGATCCAAACTCAGAAACTGAAGAAGATATGGTTACGTGAAGGGTGGTTTGCAAAAACAAAGTAAAAACGAGAAGAACGACGAATTATGGATGAGCTACGAGATACGAGGAAGACGACAGATTATTGTTCAAGGAATTTCTGAGTACCCTTGAGCCAAGAGACGTACTCCCTGTTGATCAAGAACAAGCGAAGCGTCAGCTAAACTCACTTCTCAACACCGTAAAACGACCGTCCATCTCTTCGCTGTTGGAGCCAGTACCACAGACTCGGTATGTTCGAGCAGGAGGGCACGATAGACTTACTTTTGCTCTTTCCACTCTGCCAAATCAGGAATGATGAGGGCCAAAGCAGAGTTGACTCCTCGTTCCTCGAGGAAGTTTTCGAATTCGGATTGAACTCCTTCATCCAAATTGTCGAACTAAGATTGCGATATACCGAGTCAATTCAAACTGTTCAGAAGAATAGCAGGGAAGTGTGCAAGAGAGAGAAAGCAGAGAGCTCACAGCGGGTCCCATGTAATGACCTTGACGTTTCCAGTCATCTTCGGCCTTCATTCCCAATGCTACATCGGCATCAGGGTAGAAAGCAATGTTGTTGATCAAGAATGATCCAGCTGGAACGATCAACGAGAACGAGAGTTCAGGATTCTCTTCAGTAGTTTCGAGAGCAAACTTGAAGTTTGCGAGAGAGAAAGGAGACTCACCTTCAGCTACTGCATCGATTGTCAAAGCACCCCCCGAAGGTTTCGAGACGACGATTTGAGTTTCAACAGCTACAGGACCGAGTTCATCGGCGGGAACTTCCGCATCAGCCCCGGCGGATTCCTCCTCTGAAGCGAGTTCTGCCATGTCGGATTCGGCATCAATATCGGAGATGGAGAAAATGAGGCGGATGCTATCTCGTTCGAACATCAAGAATCAGCTCGGCACCAATGGTCTAGTATCGAGAGAAAGGTTAGACTCACTTTTCGTTTCCGAAAGAACGAGTTAGAGTGATTTCGTCCGATCCAGGTTCGTCTTTGATCTTACGAGAATAACAAGACGCCGTGTCAGCTGGACTCGTTCTTTGACTTGTCAATTGATGATTAAGTCTCACCTTCCAAACACCTTCAGACTTGAACTCTGTCAAGAACTCTGGTTCGGATTGATCAGAGTTCTCAGTTTCGTACTTGATCTCCTCTGCCAATTTGAGGCTCAAGGGGGCTGTAGGGATCCAAAGATGAGTTCTAGCGTACGAATGATACAAAGAGAGGGCACTCACAAGGCTCGAACCTCGGAAGAGATGAAGAGATTGAACGAAGTTGAGGGAAAGCAACGGGAGAGAGACGAGGGAGCGATCGAGCCGCAGGTCGGAGAGCAGTCGTGAGAGAGCGAGCTACAGATCGAGAGAACATGATGAATTCGGATGGAGAGGTTGAGCAAGGGGAGAGAGAAGTTTCTCGGCGAGAAAGTTGGAGGAAACTGTTTGCCTCTACTCTAATCACCTTGTATCGATTCGACCACTCTGTGTAGCGCATCAGAGCACTCTTCTACAACTACAGATACTCACGAAGACTCTACCCCAGGCCCGTCCGCTCTCCACTTTGAAACCTTCCGTCTCTCTCTCTCTCGTCATGGCTACAGAGGGTATCGACTACTACGGCCTGCTGGGCTTGGAGCAGACTGCCACTCTACAAGAGATCAAGACTGCGTATCGAAAAAAATCCCTCAAAGTACATCCTGATCGAGTGAGTTTCCCTGTTTCTCCTCTCTATCTCTCCGTGTCTCCCGATCAGCTACCCTCGCTGATCTCTCTGTCTGTCTGATCGATTGACAGAACCCAGATAACCCTGAGGCGGCGAGACTCTTTCACGAGTTGAGAGTTGCAGCAGATTTACTTTCAGATCCAACTCAACGAGCATCTTTCGATTCCTTGTTGAACGCTCGGAACGCTCGCAAGTTACGATTCTCGGCACTGGACAACAAACGGAAAGCTATGGCCCAAGATCTAGAACAACGCGAGAGAGATTTCAAAAAGCAGAAAGGAGAAGAAGATTTAATCGCGAAACAGAAGAAATCCGAACTGGAGAGGTTGAAAGAGGAAGGGAGGAAGTTGAGAGAGTCTAGGGAGAACCAGGCACAAACTCAAGTGGCAGACGAGTTGAAATTGAGAAAGGAGAAGGAGAAAGAGAGGAAAGAATTGGAAAGGAAATTACAGAATCAGAGAGATGGAATCGTCGAATTGGGACCTCTCGACAAAACTCTCAAGATCAAGTGGTTGAAAGCTCTGCATCCTACCCTCTCATCAACTGAAGCGATCACTTCCTATCTCGAGCGACTGTTGCACCCTTCGAAACCCGACATTGAATCGATCGTCGTCTCGTCGAAAACTCTCGCAAACCCATTGAAAGGCAAGTACGGATCAGGCGTCATCGCATTCAAGACTCTATCAGCCGCAGTCAGGTTAGTGAAAGGGAAAAGGAAAGCTCGAGAATCTGATGGAGATTGGAAAGGTTTCGAGGTGGATTGGGCTGCTGGTTCTCCTCCCGCCGTGTTGGCAGACGAGGAAGGTATCGAATCAGTCTCAACGAAACCATCACGACCTCCTTCGCCTGTATCGGCAACTCCAACAGCTCCTTCATTCCCTGCTTCTGTGAGTTTAGATCTCGAAATATCTTTTCTCTTTCGAGCTTTGTTTAAATTGACGACTTTGTTCTATCACTCTCGTAGACCCTGGCTGATGCAGACGAATCTCAAATACTCGCGCAACTGCGAGAGCGGGAAAGAGCCAAGCTTATGGAGGAAATGAGACGGCAGGACGAGGAGGAAGAAGCGCAAGGAATTGGAAAATAGAGGGTTCCGGTGAATTGTGTTCGCATCGAATTATCTGTTGTCATCCTACTTGATCGACTGTGACATGGCTTTGTTCACTCAATACAGTATAAAGCGAGACGGAACGGACTTGGTTTCGAAAATTTCAGGATTTGTTGAGTGAAGGCCATTTCAGGATTTGTTGAGTGAAGGCCGAATTCACTATTATGCACTCAGCTCGCGTATCGAGTATAGTTCAAGTAAACCTGACATGAACGGCTGGCTGTGGACCACTTTTAGCCGCACGGTTCTCTGCAAAAGAAAAGCCTCTCCCTTTCTTTCCCTTTCGACAACTTTCGACTATTCTCTCCTCACTTCACCTCGTCGGTCCCACGGCAGGAACGTCAAGAGCCCCATCAGCACTCTTGCACTCGACTGAAGCAGCCCCATCAACGCGTTCAGGTCCTCTAGAATCGGAAAATGGCGCATCAGTCAACTCCCCCAAATTTGTTCCTTCAAACTCCTCTACTCTACGTCGATGGACTGAATGAGAGTGTACAAGATGAGGAGATAGTAGAAGTACTGAACGAGTGCCTTAGGCTCAGGTTGCGTTTGAATCGTGAAAACAGTGCAGGTAAGTTTCAAACACTTCTCCATCAAAGCGATCCGACTCCCGCGCAGGCAGGCTGATAGTTGCAGCGCGTAGGTGATACTCCAATGAACGGCACGATCGAGTTCGAATCACTGCACAATGCTGAGAAAGCCTACGCAATCGCGAATCACCAAGTTTTGGCTCAACATTCTTGCTCCCTCTCTCTCCACCTCTCCCTTCCAGCCTCCCAAGACCCTCTACCACTTGCACAACCTCGACTGATCAAATCCCTCCCTCGTACCTTCACCGCCGGAAAAGTTTTCGACCTCTGTCGAGAATTCGGACCGATCTTCTCTGCCACTCTGCAACTAGCTCCCGCTTACCCTCCTGGATCCGGACCACCAAAGTTCAAAGGACAAGCGCTCGTCACTTTCTACGAAGAGGAGGACGCGAGGAAGATGACAGAGGGTTTGCATTTCCTTGAAGTAGAGGGACAAAGCATTATAGTTGCACTGTGGGATGCGAGACGAGCAGAGAAGGGTAGAAGGTCAGACATCAGTTCAAAATCGTTCCACTCTCATTCGAATCCTTCGTCGTCGTCGTCTCCGGTTCAGAACAAAGCAGAACGAACTTCAACTTGGGCAAAATCTACTTCGAAATACCCTTCTTCTTTGAGCGCTACTACTCCTGAATTCGTTTCACCCGCAATGTCAAGGAACGTCTCGGGGGCTTCTCAATGGTCCAGCAGTACTGGAGATACATCTTTCGGTCAAGGAGGAGGAGGAGTCGGAGATTCTCCGAAACTTTCTTCAAAATCGAAAGGAGACGGACTGTCAATCGATCCTTGTGAGCTTCTCTTCCCTCTTCCCTTTTCACTGTACTGGAAGTTGGCCTACACTTCGACTGCAGCTGATCGACTAAAATGTTGATAGGCAATCTCTTCGTCAAATCTCTCGATCCTTCCTTGACTTCCCAAGATCTGTACAACCTCTTCTCTCCTTTTGGTCAGATCGTCTCCGCACGAGTCATGGCCGATCCTCTCACCTCTCGCTCGAAAGAGTTCGGATTCGTGTCCTTTCAAGAGGCAGAACAAGCAGATTCAGCGAAGAGGGAAATGGATGGGAAACTTGTCGGAATCAAACACATCACGGTTCGATTGCACGAACCGAAGAAGTTGAGAGAGACGAGGTTGAGCGCTGGAGGAGCAGTGACGGATCAGGAACGAGATGAAGGAGTATCGGATGTTCAGCGTAGTCTCGGTCAACTTTCAGTGAGTTTCTTGCTTGACTTGTTTCTTCGATCCGTGCTGTACGAGGGAGACCGATCTTACAGTGTGTCGCCCTTGTAGACATCGGACCTACCAGTTCCTTCAAGCTCTTCATCTGCTTCTGTCGACCCTGCACTCGTTCCGCTTGCAAACGTCTCTACTTCTCTTTCATCCGAATCGCCTTCAAGTACCTCAGCAACTGCTCTCTCCGAACACGGTAGACTGATGAGTGCAGTCGAAGCAATCAACCCTGAACACACTGTCGAGATTGTCGACTTGTTAAAAAGTGTAAGCTCTTCTTTGCAAGTCGAGGTTGTTCAAAGTGCGTCGTCTAAGGTTTGGACTAATTATATTCCTACATCGCGCCCTCATCCTTCAGCTACCGAAGAAAGAAAGAGTCATGTGTCTGTTCAACCCCGAAGTACTTCGACAAAAAGTTCAAGACGCTTTACTCATTCTCGAAGCTTCAAGAGAAGAAGAAGAGGAAGAGGAGCAGAAGCCATCAACTGAATTCACCTCAGCCAATCGTGCAGGTGAGCCCTCTATAAAGGAGCCTCGGAGAGAAGAGAAGTGCTAACTCACTCCCTTCTCTTAAATAGCTTCTTCCTCCCAGACTCCGGTTCTTCCTACGACTTCGAATTCGGCAGACATTCCGTCTTCTATTGAGCTGCTCGCGAAACTCCCATCGAGCAAGATCGTTCCTCTCCTTCCTGAAGCAACTCTCGTTTTACAACTCTCTAAACCGTGTGAGGAAGAACTCGAATCGACTAAACAATTCATGGACGATTTAGAAGGTCTTCCGATTGGACAGATCAAACAGAAATTAGGAGAGAAGTTGTTTAAAGTGATCAAGAAGAGTGGGGTCAAACGTGCAGTGAGCTTTCTTTTTTTCACTTTTTGAGTCTCTCTCTGAGGTTTTCCCCTTGCTGACAATTTCTTCTGAGCTCTTTGTTAGCCCAAGATCACGATCGATTTACTCGACTCGGAAGATTTACGACCTCTCTCAGTTCTCTTGCACTATCCTGAAATCCTCAAGGAGAAAGCTTTACTCCTCTCTTCAGCTTCGTCAACTTGAATCTGTCTCTCTCTGCTCGCTTTTCTTCCACATTCGTTTGTGCAGTTCCTGGCTTCCCTTTCGTTCCAACCTTGCAAGCTCTAAACGCCCCTTCGTATTTCGCACTTCTTTTCCCCTTTGGCAAGTTTTTTTCGCAATTCGTTTTTTTACAAGTTTCCTTCTTGTCGGTATTCTCTCTTCACGTAATCAGATTTGTCACCGTCTTGCAAACTCTGTCCCCTTTCTCCCCGGCGGATGGATCGGAAAGACAAGCTTGGGAGACACGGAGAGAAAAGAGCTCAAAAACTGTGCGAGGCGAAAAATCGCATTTCACGTTCAACTTCCAGTTCGCATATATTCGACTCTGTATGCAATGTCGCGAATGTTTGCGAGAGAAGGGAGTTGTTCGCGAGGGTTCTAGGGTGACTGAAGCTTCCACGTTGCGAACAGATTGCGAGGAAAAAATCCGACCTCTTTCAACAGCAAGTTTCGAGACGAGTTGCATCTGAAAGTCTGAGGCAGATTCATCTCTTTCTCTCTCTCCTCTCACTTCACTTCTACGTCCATCACTCCCGAACACATATAGTAAGATTGCTCTTTTCAAGCGAGGGAGAAGTACACGGTTCCCTCTTGTTCGCTGACGTTCTCTCGAATTCCTTTCCCCTTATCTCGAATCGACACAGCCTCTTTCCCTCTCTCTCCTCTTCTCCCTTCTCTCGCCAACCACTAACACCCACAAACACTCTGCAAAGATGGAACAAACTCTCCCTGCTACCAAGGAGACTTCTCTTCAACGTGTGAGTCTCTGGATTTCAAAGTAGTTGTTTCCCAACCCGGTCGAGCTGACCCAATCTCGTCATATCCTCTCTCTTTTCAGGCTTACGGCTACCCTGTCGTCAAGGACACCCTCGACACTGCTCACTCTTACGTCTCTGCCAACTCTTACACGAACGCACTCTACGAACGAGCGACTCGACTTTCCGCAGCTCTCCTCAACCGACTCGAACCTCTCCAAAAACGTCTACCTCTCGAAACTGTCGACGGTTACGCGAACGGTGCCCTCGACTACGTAGAGAAGAAGTTCCCTTCAGTCAAATCTGAAACTTCTGAATTGGTACAACTTCCTCGAAACGCTGCGGATCATGCAGTCAGCGCTTTCTACGCTCAAATTCACAAGTCTCAAGAGACTCTACACGGTCTTCAAGATCGTCTAGCCAAGACTGTAGCAAAGTGTTGGTTTTTCTCCCTTCTGTTTTCGAACTGTTTCGCGAAAAGACTGACGACAATTTAATCTCTTCTTCCCTCTTTAGTCCCTCACGATCAAGCTTCTCTCAAAAAGACTTTGAGTGAGATCTCTGCTGAATTGGACTCGGTTGTCAAATCTGTTCCTAGTCTCGTGAGCTTTCCTCCACGTTTCCGATCTTTCGCTTGCACCATTAATAAAAATTGTGCTCGCTCACTTACTCACTCACCTTCAATTTTTCTAGCCTGCTCAAGCTCAAGCTCACGCTCAACCTTACCTCGAAGGACTCGGAGAAGCTGCCCAATACGTCAAGAAAGAGTTGACCCGTGCTGACGCTCCCCTCTCTGAGAAAGCCGTCAACATTCTCCACTACTCTCAAGAGAAATTGACTCCAGTTTTGGAATCTGTCAAATCTTACGCTTTCAAGAGTAAGAAACAGGCCGAGGAAAAGGGAGAAGAACTCAAGGAGAACGTCAATGGAAACTAGAAAAAAGTAAAGCGAAAAAGAAAAAGCTTTCTATTCTCTCCTGCTCCTCTCTTCTTCTCCTTCGGCACCCTAGCTAGGTTTCTTTGTTTCTCCCCCTCTGCTTTGTCCTTCTCTCTTCAGTATTCCCCCCAGTAGATCTTTTCTCTCTAGTTAGTAAAACCCCCTCTCTCTTCGACCTTTTTAGATGCTTCTTTTTTTTTTTTGTTTGTTGGTTTTTTTGTAGCCGTGCTTCTCCGTCTGAATACAAATGCTTTTGCTTCTCGACTTTACTTCTGCTATTCGAGCGATGTGCGAGATAAAAGACTTGAACGTGGAAAAAAAAACAGAATCAAGCTTGCGTCATAACTTGATTTCCCCTCCCCCATCTTTCGACCCGCCAATCCTTTTCTCTCTTCCTGGACATCGAAGCGCAATGTCATCAGCACCTCGAATCGTTTGTAAAGCAGGACCTTCACTATCACAACTGTCACCAGTTTCAGTCAATGAAGAATCCATCTCGATCTCTTCAAATCTCTTTCAAGGAAACGTTTTCGTAAGATTGAAAGGGTTCAAAGGTCCGGTTGGTAAAGATGGTAAGAGTGAACCTGGAGAAGATGTACCGTTTACTGGGGAGAAAGATACTTGGTCAATCGCTTTCGAAGGGAAATTCAAAGGACCAAACAACCTCAAAGTAGATGATATCGTAAGCTTTTGATTCCCTCTCTCGAGAAGAAAAGAAAAGAGTAAAGTACAGAACTGACTTGATGTTCGATTTTCTCTTTTAGCTGTTTGGAAATACTTGGGAGAAACCGATTAAATCTTTCTTACCCGTCAGTTTCAGTTGTCTCTTTCGCCCCTTCCGTTTCGATATAGTAGTTGTAGGTTTGATAAACTGACACTCTGAGAGATTCGATACGAATTATCAGTACGGTACCTCTGCAGCGTTACGATTCGTCAAATACGTCGATCCAACTCTGAGTTGTGACCTTTATTCCGACAAACCTTGGGCCTTGTCTCCCCTGTTCTCTACTCTCCAGTACCTCTCCGTCAAAGAAGATGACTCTGCTGTACCTACCACTTTCGTTCCAAACCCCATGCCAGAAGATACTTCAATCCTAGTTCCATCACAAGATGAAAAAACTCAAATCGAAACTCCTTCGAAAAGACGTTCTTATTTCTCCCAAGAATCAATCAGGAAAGAAACTCATCTCGAACCGAATCATTTAGTTAGAGGTGATTTCTCTCATGGTTTTTTAGATTTCTCTACATTGAGTTTGAGTTTACCTGGAGGGTTGAGTTTTAGTTTAGCAAAATACTGGAATGGTGAACCAGTAGTGTTCAATTGTAGACATCGAGCAACTGGTCAAAGCTTTTTCGTAGTCACGTTCGAGTTACAGGCAGAGGATGGAACTAGTTTGGGACCGGCTCAGGCTCAGAAAGGAGGAGACGTCGAGGTAGCAGACAAGGAGGTTGGGGAACCAACTCAATCTGATGATGTAGATTAGAGAAAAGACTATTCCTTAGATAAACTCATTTCAGATGCCTAAAACTTGTTTTTTGTAAATCTTCTTTCATCTTTCTGTCGTAAAGATAAAGCTTTCGAAAACGAGAATTTCTAGCGAAGATCTCTCTAGCATTTGAGCACATTGCACGACGACGTCTATCGAAGTCAGGAAGAGTGCATGACGGCTTGCACGATAGCGAGAGAGGTCGCGGCAAGAGAAGAAAAACAAAAAAGGCATCGAAGAGACAAACCGACGATAACCGAAAGTACTCTATCTCTCGTTCTCCCTACTTTGCTGCACAATGCATTGCGGCAGAAGTGAGGTGTGGTCTCCTGGTCAGACTGCGCTAGTCGGTATGCAGTCGGGGTTGCATGCTACATCGACGTGAAATTGCGAGGTGCCCCTTTGAGCTTGTGGACTTTGCGCGCACGTCCCTGATTCATAGCGGACATTTGTCTCGTCCACGCTGACGGTGTCCGATCCGACACTCTCATCTCGGCCCATACAGAGACTGTAGCGATCCGGCGTTCGCAAGCGGGTCTGAATCCTTTGATTACTCATGTAGGGGCGGGAGAATCTCTTGTGTTCGACTAGAACATACGTACGGGACAGCTCGTCAATGTGAGCAGCACTAGGAAAGAAAGGAGGAGGGAGAAGCAGCAACGACCTCAAATTTTGGGATGTGATTGCTTTATTTTTTTGCGTGCTGTCGTTAACGATGGTGTTTTGGCCGAGCGGTCTAAGGCGCCAGCTTAAGGTGATCTCCTACGAGTAACCCGCTGGTCCGAAAGGGCGTGAGTTCGAATCTCACAGACATCAAAAAATTTTTTTGTCCCGCTACCGAGCTCAGCTCATAGTCTCTCGAATCGTTGTAGTCACTCAGAGAAGCAGAGAGGCACGCAAGGATCGACGAATCGTTAGTCTTACTGTTTGCTTTTTGCATACTGACCACAGTCTGTCTGACAGTGGAGAGCAGAACTTCCCTCGTTCGTTCAACCTTTCGCTTCTTCTCCTCTTCATGGAATTTGGTATATATATATGTAAAAGTTGGCTCCTCTTTCAATCCTCTGTAGTCCAATGGTTAGGATATCTCGCTTTCACCGAGGAGACCCGGGTTCAATTCCCGGCAGGGGAACATATCAAGAAGTTCGAACTTCGAGCTTCTCTTTTTTATGTTCTCCCCTCTCCTTATGCCTTGTTTGTTTGTCCCTTCGGCGATCCGACGAGGAGATCCCAACCCGACGTCGAATTTTGGGATCTTTCCCAGTACCGGCCCACTCAAGCCAACATAAAACTTTCGATCTTTTTTCAAGAGGGTTTTCAACAAGCTCGGATCCAATGCCAGTTCCTTTTCACTCGACACAACACCGATCGAGTAAAGCCCGACAGACAGGAAGAGAGAAGCTACAATCGCTCGCTCGCTCTACATGTGAACAGAAAAAATCTTGTGGAAAGTGCTCTTTTTCTGTTACTCGATCACGCGCTATCGGCACCTGAATGAAAGTACGCCGGATCGACTTTTCCCTCTCTTCTAGAAATCGACGATAGGAAGAGAGAAAAGTAAAAGGAGTGAAACGATTACAACGAAAAGAGGATTCAAGTTGAATACTGAAAGGGTGGTGCAGAGCGACTGAAGCCTCCATGTGGGCGGTCGACTCGGGAAGAGGGAAAGACGTAGAACGTTTAGACAGAAAGAGAGAAAAGCGAGTAAACTAGTCACAGAAGAAAGAAAGAGGAGATAAAACGGAGGGGAAAAGGAATTTAAAAGGACAGAGAGAGAGGGAGGAGATAAAATCGAGAGGGTAAAAGCTTTGCGAGTGGGAGAGAGAAGTGAGTTTGCGGGAGACTGTCGAGATAGAAATGTGTAAAATAGGAAGCGAACGAGGTAGGTTGCGAAAAAACTACTCAAGTCAAGAGAAGAAGGGAGAAAGCGCAACTGCCGAAACCCAACTATCTCGACACTTTCTAGTTGATCGGTTCCTTCCAGATCCATCGATCCTAGTTACAGCACAAAAAACTTAATGAGCCATTCTGAGGAGCTACAGAAGAGGAAAATCAAAGAAAATGCTCACTTCATCGTAACCTCGTAGAGTATCTTCCAACAAGACTTTACAACGTTTAGTAACGTAAACAGTCTTGTCGGTAGTTTGTTGACGTAATTCAGCAATCTTGTCTTCTTCGAGAGGACGTTCGAGTAATTCTGAAAGTGATTCAACTGCTTGTTCGAGATCACTGCACAAACGAAAAAGAGTCAAAATCCGAGTGCTAAGGAAGAAGAAAGAAAGGACGTCAGAAAGTTTGAAACTTACTTTTGATTATCCTCAAACATTTCAGTTTGGTTATTCTTTTCCAGATAAAAAGTCATGGCATAAGTCCATTTCAAAACTGTTCGAACCCTTCCCAACGTCTCTACCGCTTTCGCCAAGAACTGTACTTCGATCCAAGACAAGGTTGAAGTTTCTTGTAACTCTTCCATCTTCTTTTCAGTTCTAGCGTAGAGATCTGCTTCTAATTTGATTGATTGTTCATGGTTTGCGAATCGATTGTAGTACTGACAAGAACGAAACAAGAGAGATTAGGAATTACAGAGACTCTCTGGAATGCGGGAGGGAATAGTGAAAGAGAAGAAAAAACTTACGTGCAAGTAACGTTCTAGAGAAGCACGAGATTTACTCTGAGCGTCTTTCGAAGTATCACCTTTTTCTTCATAACGTGCGCAGTTGTACCATGAAGTACCATGTTCTGACCAGGGACCCATACAAACCCAACAGAATTCCTATGAAATCGAGTGCGAGAATACTTACTTAAGGTCAGCTTTGAGAAGATAACAGAAGAAAGAAAGAGTTTTGTTTTAGACGAAGCAGATTTCCTTACCCAATGACATTTCTTACATGTCATGTGCTAGAGAGAATAGATCATCGAATCAAGAAGTATCAGTCAAAAAAAGCTCTGAACGAGAAAAGAAAGAACAGGAAGAACAAGAAAGAGGGCAGGGAAGAGGGAGAGAGACGATAGAGAGAGAGAGAGATTTTTTGAACTCACGTTACAACCACCATTTTTTTCGATAGTAGTTTGACATTTCGTACACTCTTTAGTATTGGCCGAAATCCAATTAGAAGTTTCTGAATCGTCTTTACACTTTTTGATCCACCTCTTGACGATCGGACAACAACAAGGTCGATGATCTCCATCTAAACCACAACCGAAACAGAACACGTGGGAACAGGCGCAAGAAACGGTTGGAATGACTACGTCGAGAGACCTTTGAGGTACTGAACATTGAATCGCGTATTCACAGTTGGGAGCTGGACACCACGTCATTGAAGAATTGTCGTCTACATAAGTTCGATTGAGTAGAGTACGGTATCTATCGATTCAATAAAACTTTGTTTATCAGTAAAAGGAAAGAAAGAGGAAGTGTCAGAGAGAGAGAGAGAGAAAACTAACCTCGAAAGTACCTGAGGAGGTACTAAAAGTTCAACAGTTTTCTCATCTACTATAACTTTGCAATCGTTTGCCATACATTGAATCCTCCTAGATTCACCTTCATCGACGATTTTCGAAGTTAAATATTGTGAATAACATTCCTTGCAAACTAGACGAAAGACCTCCATTCGATTTAGTACCCCTTGCTCTACTCTGATCTTGAGAAGAGAGTTGTTTGTTTGTAACTTACAACGGTGATCACAATTCATTGCCAAAGTTTCTTTAGTATCTTGATCGTAACAAATTTCACAAGTGAAACCTCTGACTCTTTTCAACCGAGGTTGAGAATTTGATTCCTGGATTCCTGCTTTAGCTAGAGTTCCTTCTGCATCTTCCATGTAAGCCTATATATCCAAGTTATGTGTGATCAGTATCAGTTGAGAAAGAGGAAAGGAAAGGAAAAAAAAAAAAGAGCAGTGTTGTACTTCGACTAATTTCTCTTTCTTCCAACCAAAATGACGTAACAAAACAGCTGCAGATTCAGGCTATACACATTCACCAAATATCTCGATCGTTAGTATGACTAGAGGCGAGTAGAGTAGAGTAGAGAAGAGAGAAGAGAGTTACTTTTAATTTCAACATATCTTCGACATAAGCAGTTCCAACCTTTTGTTCTTCTTCCAATTCTTTCAAACTATAAACTTGCCAATCTACTTGTCCATAAAGTTTATCATCTGAACCTAAACCTCCTAAACTCGCTCTACCTTTACCTTTCCTACTAGAGAATGAACTACCACCTTGATGATGATTGTTGTTGTAAGAGTTTGAAATCGGTGTAGACGAAGAGAATGGTGATCTACCACCAGTACCACCAAGACCACTTGGACCTCCTCCTCCTCCTCCT
>RSDY01000007.1:1049481-1187302 GCA_010758995.1 Sporobolomyces pararoseus | reverse complement strand
TACGACTTCGTCGTAATCACTCAGAATCAATTCAGAGTCTGACATTTATGAGAGCGGGGAGAGAGAGGAGAGAGGAGAGACGAGGTTGAGGTTGAGGTTCGGGAGTTTGTGGCAATCGGATAGCGAGAGGGAGAGAGCGCCGGTGTATACGATGAACGTGTTATTCTCTTGCTATCAAGAAGTAGAACTGCTGTTCGACGGCGCGAGTTATGAGGAAAAGGATGAGGGTTAAAGGAGGTGAGTAATTGTCATCAATTTCGCTTCATTTTACGCGACATTGTTTTCCCTCTCTCTCGCTCGTTGCTACCATTGGAGTTTTTGATTTGGGGGTATATTTACACAGAGAAGAGAGAGAGAGAGAGAGAGAGAGAAGGGACCAAGTTCCCAAGCGAGAAAAGTTGTTGTCTTTTTTGGGGGTTTTTAAATTCCTCGACCTCTTCCACCTCTACCCCTTCCTCCCATACCCCTTCCACCACCTCGACCACCTCTATCCATTCCCCTCGCACCACCTCTACCTGCAGCTCCACCTCTCGCTGCCGCCTAAAAAAACAAACAATCGAGAGAGAGACTCTCGCTGAATCAGATACTTTTTTCGTATTCACAGATAGATAGATAGAGAGAAATTTTGGAGGAGATAACTTACATCAGCCTTCTTCTTTTTAGGTTTAGGAGCGTCATCGATCAAGAGAGTATCCAAAGGTAAACTATCAGGTAGAATGAAATACCTGACATTGTTACCTCGGATCGCTAAAGTTTCTAAAGTGGTAGGTTCTCGGTTTCGAACCGTCATTTTAACAGTTTTCAGATGAGTATTCATTGATG
This sequence comes from Sporobolomyces pararoseus, assembly GCA_010758995.1. Classification (NCBI taxonomy): domain Eukaryota; kingdom Fungi; phylum Basidiomycota; class Microbotryomycetes; order Sporidiobolales; family Sporidiobolaceae; genus Sporobolomyces; species Sporobolomyces pararoseus. The sequence goes on along the minus strand of RSDY01000007.1, from coordinate 1,186,480 downwards.
GATCGACACCTGTGACAAGGAGGAACAAAGGGACGTCAGGACTTGGAAAAAAAGTTAGAGAGGCGAAGAGAGAGTTTTTACCAGTAATTGTTCCAGAAACTGTTGTACCATTCTTCAACTCGATCGTGACAGATTCATTGTTTAATTTCATCTGTTATCAAACCACTCTTCTTCGTTTAGCCTTTGTGATAATTAAACGACAAGAGAGAGGAGAGATTCTAAACTCACGAGGAATCTATCGTTTTCAGATACACGAGAGTAGAGGGGGGTGGGGGTCAGTCACGGTAATCTAGATAGGAACGAATACGCACTGCTGCTGTTCTTGGTCCATCCGAGAGAGACAGAGAGAGGTCTCGTTTCCGAGAATGCTGATCGAAATTCCTTCACTTCCTCTACTGTTCGATTGCTATCCACCTCGACAATCAGTATGACTACCAGTTGTAGCTGCTTGTTGGTTTGCTCGCAGGTCGAGTTTGATCGGGGGAGATGAGATTGAGATGAGGGTATGAGATGTAAACTTGATGAGATTTCCCTTCCCAAGCCTATACAGGCTCGCTAGTATTGAATGGTATCGTTCTAGATGTACCTGACTAGTTTCATCTTGATTGAATGTAGTAAGTTGGAGGTTGATGTATCAAGGCAAAGAGTTGAATCTCGACGTCCGCGTCGTCTCTCTCTCTTTCCACTACATTCTCTCTCTCTCTCTCTCTCTCGGGTCAATGCAAGCCTATGATCAAGACTACTACCTGTCCTTGTCTTCTCAATTCCCTCTGTTGACTCTGGATGAATCCGGAGTCTGCTCGTTACTGTCCCACCTCGGATATCCCTTCTACTCTCAAAACTTGTCAGATCACAACATCACCGGAGAAGTGTTGATCCACTTGGATCACCAATCTCTGAAAGACGTCGGGATCCATTCGGTAGGACAGAGGTTGAACATTTTGAAAACTGTTTACATTTTAAAACTTTTAGAAAACATTCCGATAGAAGAAGGGAATTATGTACCACCTTGTACGTTCATTCCTCTCTCTCTCTCTCGAGACTCTCACCCCTCGCTAAAGCCCCCACTCCCTCTCCCTCTTTTTCAAAAGCTGAGGAATTAGAAGATGGTCAAATCCCTTCTTCACAAATTATCGCACTCTTGACTGAGAGAGGTAAGAGCTTTTCTACTTTCACTTCACCGAGAGCAAACCAAGCTGACATGTATGGTACCCGAGTAAATCTATTGTAGACGATCGTATAAGGAATTTAGAAACCGAAGTGAATCATTTACATTTAGCTTTACAAAACTTGAAAGAAGAAACTTTAACTATCGCAGCACGTAATAACAACAACAACAACAGTAGTAACTCCAAGGTAGGAGGAGGAGGTAACAGTAGTAGACCTTCATTACGTTCACCAACTTTGACAAATTTCGAAAGAGAAAGAGAAAGAGAAAGAGTTGGAGGAGGACCTCATCCATTATCAAACGCTTCTACTTTATCTCGTTCAAACTCTTTATCTAACCCTAGTTATCGAGGTCATCACCAACAAGGAGGTCCTAGACCTAGACAAGTACCTCCTTCCAATAATAACAATAATAATAATCCAAATCCAAATTTTTCAATCACTTCACCTTCTACTACTACTACTTCAGGTACCTCGTTATTACCTGATTCACCCAATTCACCAAATATTACTAGTGGTGGTATAGATAGTCCTAGAATGATTGTGACGAATGATTATCAGGCTCAATCTCAATCTCATTTAACAGTTTCTTCTTCTTCAACTCTGAACAACAGCGATCAATCATCACTCGCAGGAGGGGGAGGAGGAAATGAACAATCTTTCAGTATAGACGGAATTAAAACTCCTACTACTCCAACTGCTCCTATTAACAGTTTAACAATTCCTCCCTCTTCTTCTTCTTCTTCCTCGAACTCGAATTTGAACCCTTCTTCAAGCAATCCAACAACGACAACAACCAGTACCACCTCAACTTCAACGAATAATAATAATAGTAGATCTAGAGAAAGAGAACCTTCAACTACAACAACTCCTAGTGGTGGAACTAGTGGAGGAGATTCTAATAACCCTTACAGGTCGTTCAGAGTAACTTTGGAAGATCCATGTTATAAAGTTTTACCTGCAGCTTTGAAAAAATATAAAATCAACGACGATTGGAGGTTGTACGCTTTGTTCATTTGTTATGGTAATACAGGTTAGTAGTAAACACACTCTTTCTCCCTCTCTTTCTCTTTCTCGAACTCTTCTTCTCTTTACTGACAAATTCCCCATATCTCGAATGATGATGTGTGAATCTTTTTAGAGAGATGTTTAGCTTACGATGAGAAACCTTTATTATTATTTCAAAGGTTGAAAGAATCAAACGATAATCCAGTCTTCATGTTACGACACATCAAAGATATAAAATCTCCAATCTCTGTAGCATCTGCTAAACACGCTTTGAGGAAAGAGAAACGATTACCGGGAGTTGGAGGTGGAGTAGAGAGAAGTTTGATGGGTACCAACAGGGACGGTACAGTCGTCAATGCTAGTGGTTTAGTAGGGAACGCTAGACCTACTAGGTTACATCATCCACCTGTATTGTTACCAGTTGGAGGAGGAGGAGGACAACAACAGAACAAAAGTAGTACTACTGAAGAAGAAGATAATACTACTAGTAGTACTAGTACTGATGGAAAGAAGAGTAACAACAATCATCAAGGTTACTGTATAGCGATTTATCCTTATTTGGCGGAAAGGGAAGATGAATTTGATGTTTCAGTAGGAGATACTTTTATCATTTTATCGAAAACTAAAGGTTGGTGGGTAGTTCATCGAGATACTACCACTACCACTACCACTGCCACTAGTAGTAGTAATAGTAACAGTAACCCTGAACCACCTCAACCTAGTAAATCTGCTTGGGTACCCGCTGGATGTTTATTAGAAACTTCTGTACCACCTCTATCCCTAGCTCCAGCTCCTTCTCCCTCGACGACATCTTCATCCACTACGACGACGAATAATAACAATAACAATAATAATAATAATGGAGAAATTCTACTTTCAAACGCAGCTTCGATCCCGATTTTACCTAGTTATGTAGTATCAGTTTCAACTCCCGGTATAGCTTTAATGGATTATTCTCCTACCAAGAACAACTCAACTGGAGGAGGAGGAGGAAGTGGAGGAGGAGGTGGAATAGGTGAATTAGAAGTTAAAAAAGGACAAAGTTTGAGAATTTTGAAAAGGTACAACCATTGGAGTTATGCTATAAAAGAAGATGGTAATCGAGGTTGGGTACCTTCTTGGTTCTGTGGTAGAGCAAACAAAGATAATAATACTTCTTCGAATTCAAACTCAAACTCTGGAGGAGGACAAGGAGGACAACAACAACAACCTTTAACTCCTACAAGTTCTACGATAGCGGGAATTGGAGATAGTAACAGACCTGTAACAGCTCCTACCACGACTACGACTAGCACGAAACCCCCAATCTCTATAGCAGTACCTTCCTCTTCAAACAACGGAATCTCGAACGGAGGAGCTAAAAGTGCAGGACCAGTACTCAGTACAACGACTACAACAACTAGCAGTAACAACAACAATAGTAGTAGTACTGCTGGTGGTGGTGTCAACGGTGGTAAAGGGATCGAATCAGATGGAAAATAGTGAAAGCAAAAAAAAGAGAGAGAAGAAAACAAAAGTGCTTTTCCTGTTCTCCTCTTTTATTTTTCGACAACCTAGTTTGAATCATTTTTCTCTCTCTTTTGTGTGTATCTTCTTTGATCCCCTTCTGAAACCACTGGCTGGAACTACTTTTTTTTTACATTCTATCTCGAGATGTGACCCTTTCGCGGTGCTCCACCAGGAGCGCTGTTTGCGGTTCGCAAGAAAAAAACGGGAACAACTAGCATGTGAGAAAAGGAAGTATATATCGCAACGACAAGGGGGGAGAGAGCAAAGAACAATAAACCAGGGATACAAAAAGTACAGTGGAGGCTGAGAAAGAGACGAATAATACACGTTGACAGCACTGCGGGTTAGTTTCAAGCGATTGAACGATCGAGACGTTCGACGACCTGAACACCGGCGACGACTCCTGCAGCAAAGACGACGGAGAAGAGTGCGATCGTCTTCCACCAGGGACCTCCTTGCGAAGCCTTTCCTGCCGTCGAGTTACGAGAGCTCGTGTCTACCTGCTTCTGTTCGTTGATGGACCTAGGGGAGTCTCCAGACGACACAGGATGGAAGAGAGCGAGGCGTAGATTGAGTCCGACGAGATGGAGGAACGAGGGAAAGTGGAAAGGATTGCAGGGTTTCATCAGGGAGATCGACACATTCGAAGTTGTAGAGGAGGAGGAGGAGGAAGCCGAGCCAGCGTGGTCCGATCGATCTGTGGTAGAAGGTATGGATACGAGAGAGGCAGAGAGTGGAGCTACCGGGAAAGGTGGAAAGTAAGAAGGGGAAGGGGAACGAGCCGAAGACCCTGACTTGTTCGAGGGGGAAGATTCCGAAGAGGAAGATGCTGAGGAGACGTTCGAAAATGTCGGAGTGGGAGTCGATAAAGGTGCGAAGCTCGAAGAGGACGAAGGGAGATGTCGGAAACAAGGTTTAGGAGTTGTCGGATCTTGCAAAGTCGTCGAGAACGAGGGTCTTCTGCCAGGTTCCTCTTCTTGCGCCTCCTCATCCATATCTAGTACATCTCCATCATCTTGTTCCTCCGGGTTCTGTAACATGTCCCGCTCTTTAACAACTCTACTCTTCTGTTTGCAACCCAATGTCTTCCTCCTCTCTGCAACTCGTTTCGAGAAATCTAGACCCCTTCGTCCGAACTGGGCAAGGTCGGGACAATCGACTACCTTCTCCTCCCACTCTCGAGGTAGAGATTCGACTGCCACCATTTCAATGCCCCTCGCTGCCACTTCGACGTCTCTCCACTCGAGAAAGGTAAGAGTCCTCGCTCTCCTGATCTTGGTCGATACATCTTCCGCGTGCAAGATTCTCCTCAGGCGATGCAAGTCGAGCAGAGTGAGATGGTGAAGGTTCGCCGTGTTTCTTCCGGTTGTCGAGGAAGGGGAGAGACTTCGAGCAGAACTTGCTCGAGAAGACGATGTGCGGTAATAGGAAGAAGCGGATGTGAATGTAGGAGACAGGGGAGGAAGTTCTTGAGAAGAAGTTAGAGAAGTCGGCTCAGAGGTAGGCGAGGGAAATGAAGTCGTCGGAGTCGAGGAGTGATCGCGGTGGGAAGAGACGGATTGCGTTTCGGAAGGAGGATGTTGAACGAACAGGTCGTAGGGCAGCATGGTGAGAGGTCCTCCTCCGATCTCGTTCTGCTTTGAGCTACCTCTGCGAGTCGGAGACTTTGACTCGCGACGGTCGAGATCTCCAACTGGCAACCATCGAACTCCAGCTGATTCCAACTGTTGGATAACTGCATTCGAGAGAGCGGTCGTCTTCTGAGGTTTCGAGGTGGGAGATGGAGGGAGGATGAGCACTGGGAGAATCGGTAGAAGGTGAGAGATTGATCTTGCGATTGCGACTTCGCAAGGGAGAGGAGCTGTTTTAAAAAGATCATTAGTCACGGGACTCTCAGAACCGTTCGAAGTGAAGCTCACGAGAAGAAAAGAGGAAGAGACTGGCGTCGAATTCACCGACTCCGGAAGCATCGACGAGAGATGCCAAACTCTCAGTCGAAGGGAAAGTTGATTCGAGTTTGGCTTCAAGCTGTTCGAGGGGTCGTCGTAACCGGCAAACCAACCCTTCGTGAGATAGCTGATCAGACGAAGGATACGAGAGGGTGACAGCCGTGCCACAAGATCCACTCGATACGAAGTCAGAAGTCGGTGGTGAACTTCCCTCACTCGATGAACGCGCGTGGTGAGACCTCACGCTTGATAGGATCGAATACGAAAGATCAACACTGACACTCGAGGGTTGTCTCCGGAGATCTTCATCGTTCGAGAGGAGAGCAGAAAGCGTCCGTCGGTCTTCTCCAGTTTTACCGAGTATGAGTAACTTGACGTTGCGACCGGATCGACGTTCTTGTTCCCCCTCGATTTGACTACTTCGACCTCTGGAGCTACTGACTACCGAGTGACGACGTTCCAGGGTAAGACTCGGCATGACGAGACCTCCTTGGGCGAGATTCGAGTTGTCTTCTCCGCTACTCGTTCCACTTTCCTCTTCCTCATCGCCTCTTCCTGCACTTCCATCGTTACTCGTCGTGCTACTTATACTTGTCCTCCTCCTAGTCCTCGTCCTACCTCTTCCTGCTCGTCCTACCGGACCAGTTGTCGAATTGATGCGACTGCGAGAGCCTGATCGAGGGTAGGAAGCGGTCGAAGGGACTGGGGAAGCGGGAGGGGACAGTTCAGAGAGTAGTATAGATGTTAGAGGGTGAGGTGAGACAGTAGAAGAGTCGAACGCAGAGGGAGAAGGGGAAGCACTAGGATCAAGTGGGGCAGCTACTTCTGGTCTCGATACTGGGGAAGGAGGACGGGTGTTGATCGCTGGTGGTGTGTTGATCCTATAGGATGATCGATAATGTGCAGTATCGGCTCGGAGAGCTGCAGGAGGTGGGAGCGGGATCGATTGAGAGTCGCGATCATTGAGGCTTGGTGAACTAGGGCGAGTGGAGGCAGCCATGGAAGAGTGCAGGCTGATCAACGATCCATCCCAACTCCAAGAGTCGTCCATAACGAGGATCTGAACTGAGAAGGGAGGGGATGATAGGAGAAGGGGGGGAAAGGGAAAGAGAGAGGAGGCAGCTTGCGACAACTACTAGCTCAACTTTCCCTCTTTACTGTGAAAGTCGCGTCTATATTTTGCTAAGACTTTGAATCGCCAGATCGTAGAACTTTGCAGCAGCTCGGTGTGAATAATTCCACGGAGTTTCGTGTGTCTCGAATATACTTTCGAAATAGCTTGTCTAGCAATTTGAGCTTTACTCTATAGCTTTCCAACACTCTTCCAAGAAATCGGTACATCCAGTAAACCGTATGGAAATTGAGCCATTTCAAAATTGACTCACGTTCCTCCCTCTCTCTCTTTTTCTTCCCCCCCGTCTTTCCTCCCCGACATGACGGAGCCTGGCAAGGTCCAGGTAGTACTAGGGGCCCAGTGGGGAGATGTGAGTCGAACCTCTGTACCTCTTCTCCTGTAGGAACAGTTTGAAACTGATCAATGTTCCTCTTCTCATTCGAATGTATCAATTGATAGGAAGGCAAGTTCCTCTCCGTTCTTAACTATCTACAGCCTGCGAACAGTCTCAAGAGGGAGGGATACAATAGCACGATCACTACAGCTCTCTAGAGGAGAGAGAGTTACGCGAGTTCGGACGGATTGATTCGACTACCCCAGTTTTGCCTTTCATCCTCAACTTTCTCAGCCTTTATCAGCTCGAAACCAGCACACGGACTCATCAAGCTCTCAAGGTTCATTCGACTAACCTCTCCGAATCATTCGCTTGAACAGGCAAGGGAAAACTTGTCGACATTCTCGCCGCTGAGGCCGACATCTGCGCTCGTTGCGCTGGAGGTAACAACGCAGGTCACACTATCGTAGCCAATGTCGATGGCAAGAAAACCAAATTCGATTTCCACTTGCTTCCTTCCGGTAAGTTTCTGTTCCTTTTTGTGTTCGTTTCGAGGTACTGATTTCGATTCCTCCTTTCCCGTTGATTTGATCAGGTTTGGTCAACCCTGAATGTGTAGCTTTCATCGGTAACGGTGTTGTAGTACACATTCCTGCGTTCTTCCAAGAACTCGACAACCTCGTCGCCAAAGGTGAGCCGAACAAATCCCTCAATCTTGTCGAAGAGAAACTGACCACGTTCCGTCTCATCAGGTCTCAACTGCGATGGACGTTTGTTCGTTTCCGATCGAGCTCATATCGTTTTCGATTTCCACCAAATCGTCGACGGACTCAAGGAGGTCGAACTCGGAGGTTCTTCGATCGGAACTACCAAGAAAGGTATCGGACCAGCTTACTCGAGCAAGTCTTCCCGTTCTGGATTACGTGTACACCACTTGTTCGACGAAGAGGCTTTCGCTGCCAAGTTCCGCAAACTCGTAGAAGGACGATTCAAGCGATATGGTCAATTCGAGTAAGTCTTGCCAAACAGCCCTACCTCTCTAAGAAAGCATCGTCGTGAAAACTGACGCCGTTACTTACCTCTCCAGGTACGACACTGAAGGCGAGATTCAACGGTACAAGGAACTTGCTCGTCGTCTCAAACCTTTCGTAGTTGACGGTCCCTCGTTCATTCACAACGCTCTTTCTTCGAACAAGCGTATCCTCGTTGAAGGAGCCAACGCCCTCATGCTCGACCTCGACTTTGGTACCTACCCCTTCGTCACTTCCTCTGCTACCGGCATTGGAGGAGTTTGTACTGGTCTCGGTCTTCCCCCTCGTTCGATCGGTGAAACTGTCGGTGTGATCAAAGCGTACACCACTCGAGTCGGTGCTGGACCTTTCCCTACAGAACAACTCAACGTGAGTGGAACTTTTTCGCTTCCCTCGCTCGCTGCGAGAGAACTTCGATTGATGTTTATATCTATTCTTTTCGACAGTCGATCGGAGAACACCTTCAAGAAGTTGGAGCAGAGTTCGGTGTCACGACTGGTCGAAGGCGTCGATGTGGATGGTTAGATCTAGTCGTCATGAAGTACTCTACCATGATCAACGGTTACTCCTCTCTCAACTTGACCAAACTCGACGTTCTCGACGACCTCGACACTATCAAGATTGGTACCGAGTACTTCCTCGATGGAAAACCCCTCGAAGCACTCTTCCCTGCCGACCTCGATACCCTCGCCAAGTGCGAAGTTCAATACGTCGAGCTGCCAGGTTGGAAACAATCGATTCAAGACGTCAAGGAGTACAAAGATCTTCCTGAGAACTGTCGCAAATATGTTGAATACATCGAGAAATTCCTCGGTGTGCCCATTAAATGGATCGGTACTGGACCTGCTCGCGAGTCGATGGTGACCAAGCACTAGGCAAGGAGTTTTTGTCTGTATGAAGAAGAAGTATCTTAGCACTATTAGAAATCAAATATCTTTCGTTCTTATCCTCTCTCATGTCCGGATAGAGCAAATGCGATGGATGGTCTTTGCGAAAAAGAAAACAAAATCGAAACGACACTACAGAAATTAGAAACGAGGGAAGGAGGGAGAAACTTGTAGCCTAGTTTTTGAACGTCCTAGAAACGTTGGCCTTCTTAGGAGCATTGTCCACCCTCATCGGTCGTTTAAAGTCGCTAGTATCTACTTTGAATCCTTTGCCGCTACCTCCCGATGCGATTTTGTCCTTCTTCTTCTGTTTTTTCTCAGCCTCTCTCCTCTCCAATCCGGTCAAAATTGAAGGTCCAGCATCCAAGATAGAGCTTGATCCCGTGTAGTCGTGCGGTACGATCGGTTGAGCAGCTTCCCCAGGTTGAGACTTTTTCTTCTTTTGCTTCTTCGCTTGAGGAGGTTGAGGAGGAGGAGAAACTGCAGAAGAGGTTGATGCTTCGGGAGTCGTTGTCGAGGTAGTCTCCGCTTCGGTTCCAGCCCTTCTCCGTTTCTTGGCTTGAGCTTGAGAGAGTCGAGAAGGCTTGTCTTTGAGCGAGGACACCACGATGACTTCTGAATCTTTCGGTTTCGCGTCACTCGATTGGGCGTGCGAGGTAGAGCCGATCGCTTTCGGTGTTGACGGATTCGACGAGTCGAAAGATACGAAGGAGGAGTCGGGTAAAGGTAGAGGAACGGGGAGGAGGGAAGAATCGCCATTCGAAGTCGAAGGAACTGACGAGGGTGTGGACGTCGCTTCTGTGACGGAAGGAGCGGGAAGGCTGTGAGGCTGTAAGGACTGGAAGAGGAGATGTGTCAGTACGTATCGTGCAGGAGGGAAGGGAGAAAAGCAATTCACTTTTCCGAGACCACCTCCAAGAACGAGAGATTCGTGAACTCTCTTGACAGCTGCCAATCTTTCTTCCTCTGAACTCCTGACAACTTGCTTGCCTTTCCCGTTCTTATCCTTTCTCGATGACCCTGTTTTCTGGTTCGAAGAGCTCGAAGAAGGTCCGAAGAAACTACTTGTCGGAGCGACTGAGGTTGAACCGCTTCGAAAAGTCGACGCTGCTGGATCGTTGCTGAAACCGAAGAAAGAAGAAGTCGAAGTTGAGGCGACGGGAGTTGGCGAGCTCTGTTCCCACAAGCCTTCGATCGGTTTGACGGCTGGTTCAAACGCTGGCAGTCCTCCACTAAGATTGACCAACGCATCGAGATTGCTACCATCCAGCATCTCTTGATCCTCACCTCCAACGATCGAACCCTCGACTCTTTCGATCGTGCCTTTGATCACCTCTAGCAATTCTTCTTTGTTCCTCCTGACAATTTCGCTCACTCCACCTCGAGTACCCCCGAGCACTCTCACCAGTTCTGCACTTCCTCCGCTTTGAATCCTCTTGCATTGTTCGACAACTTGCAAAACTCCCTGAATCCCCATAACGTAGCGAGTACTTTCATCCTCTTTCCTCGCCGCGTTCTCCCTCCATCTCATCAAACTCCTCAAAACTTCGAACCGGACTTCTCCAGGCCCCCAACCAGTCTTGATCGGTAGAGTCGGGACAGCGAGAGCCGTCGAATAGGCTTTGAGTTGACCAGATTTCGCCAGAGGGATGAGGAAACCTGATTCGAAATGACCCGTTTCGTGATCGTACGGTGGTAACGAGAACACTGTCGAAGAGACCTGAATCGATCTATTGAAGACTTCTTCGAGAGGAGATACAGTCGAGTCGTCGCCGGAGGAGAGAGATTTGGAAGAGAGAGCGAGCCGAAGGTGATCGTAGATGTTCAGCAAGTAGTGAGTATCAGAGCGTGCATAGCGCAACATCTCTTTCGGTAGAGGTCTGCGAAGCGGAGTCGCCAGATTACATCAGTGTGAGGTTCTCCGAGATATCTCGAAAGATAGAAAACTCACCGAATCCGCCAATCTGCCAATTGATACCGTTTATCAGGTTCGAAGTCTGTATACATATCCAACAAGGAAGCCAAGCTATGTTGTGCGTATCCTGTGACGAGCGAGTTGAATACTCTGAGATCAGTGCCGCACGATGTGAGAAGAATTGAGATTGCAAACTTACCCAAGACGTGAGTCGCGTGGTAGGTATCGAACAACCCGACGATATACAATCCAAAGTCGCGTTGAAGCCAGACGACATCAGAGTTTGCACCGTGAAGGACCTACTCAAAGCGTCAGTTTTCGACAATATCTCATCAATAAATGAAAGGATCGAAAGAGCTTACCTTGACCCATACAGGGTCGGTGAAGAACTCGTTGAGCATCTCGAGTGAATCTCTTACTTCCGGGTTGACTGTATCGATCACGTAGTCCTTCTGCCGAGTGCTCAACTGAAGGAAACGGGAGAGTCAAACGTCAGTCGCGTTCGACAGGGAGAGAGGACCAGTCACGATACGGGGAAAGCTGACCTGTATGAGACAAGTAAACCCGGACCAACTCCTGAAATCGTGATGTTCCAAGTCAATCGCTATCTCCTTCGAACCTCTTTCTCCGACCTGTCTGATTTCCTTCACCATCTTCTCCAAAGTCGCCTTCGTTCCAATCCATTCGAACGGAGTCTTGTCGAACGAGTCTTTGGGGATCGGAGCTGGTGTTTGCGGAGGCAGATCGAGGAGCGTCTTGGGAGGTTTGAGATTTTCCAATTCGAGTTTGTAAGGGTGCAGATAGCGAGAGTAAGCGGGAGGCTTCGTGTCGGTTACTGGTGTAAATCTACTGCTTGGTTCGTACAGTTCCGTGTCGAGCCATCCTTCCGCAGCCCCACTGTTGAGTGGGTTGACTTTGTTTTGCAAAATCGGTTTCCAGAGAGGAATATCGACGTTCTTCGCCTCCTCCTCCTCTTCTGTCGGGGGTACGATTTTGGTTCTTGACGTGAAGAGTAATTGGGGTTTGGGTAGAGAACTGTCGTGTAGCAACCTAGCAGGTAACCTGTCTACTTTCTGTTTCAATTTCTCCCTTTCCTCCATTTCCTCGAAAGATTTAGCCCCAACTGCCCCTCTTGACTGCTTCTTGTGTTTACCAGTACCGAGATGTTTCTCGATCTGCTCATCTGCGTGTTCCAACAGCTGTTCGACTTGAACCGTGAGAGCAGAGTATTCCCCATCTTTGATCAAATCTGAATCCAACTCAATCTTCGTTCCAGTTGTTCCCGCTGTCGTCCAGTCGAGGAGAGATTGAGCCAATTCGAGAATCTTGGCCGACTGGGCATCGAGGTTTCGAGCGAGGGAGCGGGACAGAGTACGTTCAAAAGAAAGATCTGAAGACGAAGGAAGTTGAGCGGCTGAACGAGTAGGAGGGATCAACGCCTGTTGCAAGTTGGTCAACAGGTCTTGTACTTCTCCTTCATCTGCCATAGTGGTTGTAGAATGGAAGGAGATGGACGGAGGAGAAGATCAAGCAAAGTTCTCGCTCAACTTGCACTTTCGGTCTACACCAAAGACCACAGTCTCGATCGACTTTGATAATCTTTTCCGAGATGGGACTACTCAGACTCTTGATCCTCTCGAGTCTGATGTTGATCTCTACTCTCGTCGCTTCTTTCGCTCCGTTTTACCTCAACTTGTCCCCTCGCAAAGTACAACTCGTCTCGACCTACTCGACAGGCTTACTGGTAGGGGCAGCATTAACAGTCGTCATACCGGAAGGAGTCGCAACGGTGTACGCATCTTTGGGGGACTCGGAACAAGAACCGCATTCGCGCCAACACGAACACGAACACGAGGAAGGAGTATCAGGATGGATCGGTGCAAGTCTGTCAGCAGGATATATACTCATGCAAGTCTCCTTCCTCGAATCTGACGAAAGATGTCAATCGTTTTTTCGTTTTTTCGTTTTTTTCGTTTTTCTTTTCTAAAACCCGCCTCCCTTTCTTTTCCTTCACAGGTATATCATAGACTCGGTCACTTCGCACGGTCACGGTGAATCTCATTCAACTTCTCAGAATCCTCCCCCTTCTCTGCGACACATGCCTTCTCACCTCTCCGAACTCGAACCCCTGTCTCCACCTCGAACGAGCACCGACTCGGAGTCACATCCTGATGACCCCTCTTCTTCCAATTTCACTATCCACATGCACTCTCCGACATCTTCTACCCGCTCTCGCTTCCGACCTCATCGAGAACCACATCCAGCTCAGCAAAGTTCAGCGATCTCCCTCCTTCTCGGTCTACTGTTCCACTCTCTCTCAGACGGGATCTCCCTCGGAGCTTCTACTCTCTCTTCGTCATCTGCATCAGAATCCCCCTCTTCTCCTTCTTCTTCATCATCATCCTTATCGAGCGTCATTTTCCTCGCGATCATGCTTCATAAAGCTCCTACGGCTTTCGCCCTCTCGAACCTCCTCAATTCTACCGCAACCGCTTCGAAATCGTTCATAAAACGGGGATTGATCTTGTTCTCTTTATCGGCACCGGTAGGTGCGATTGTAACCTACCTACTCCTCAAGCTCCTAGTCGGAAATGAAGCGGGAGAGGGTTCAAGCTGGTGGACTGGATTAACCTTGGTGTTTTCAGGTGGGACGTTCCTCTTTGTCGCTACGAGTCACGTGACGAGCGGGCAAACCGGAGGGCAAGGAGAAGAGAATGGGCAAACTGAGGCAGAGACGATAGGCACGGGAATGAGACTAGGTTTCGTTTTAGCTGGAATGATCACGCCTGGGATTCTCAGTAAATTGGTTGGACATGGCCATTAGAGAGATGTGGACTTGGCAGTCTTAGAGATAGAACCTGTTGTAATACCTTGTTTAAGCTTAATCAATTTTTTACCTTTGTTGTTCTGTTGCATTTCTTTCCAGTCTTCGCCTCGACGTTGTTATCATGTATTTGTTTTAACATTCGGTGTATACTGTCTCAAGATTCAGGACTACCTCTCACATAGCGTGAGATTCAAAGAGAAGAGAATAGACGAAAACTCTACATAAAACTCAGAATCGTTTCAAGCTCGTTTCGAGGTCTCCTGCTACTTGAGGCCGTCCGTGCCTAACCTCGAACGTCAGTCCACTGTTTTCTAGGTTCCTCACTAAAGTCGTACTTCCTCCACGCGATTCGTATTCGACGTTTTTGAATTTACGGCAATATTCTCGCTCCTCCTCATTGAGTAGAGGCCATTGGAACGGATTCGAGTTGACCCCACACGTTCTCTTGTGAGCGAACCAGATCTGGTGAAAGCGATTGGCGTTGCGAAGAAGTCGAGATCAGTGAACGATTTCGAAAACGGTCCCGAGTCTGAATCTCGAGCAAGGGAGAGACGGGAAGACTTACGAGTCTCTGATGTTCAGTCGAACAGAAGTACATCCAATCTACTCCATGTTGAGCGCAGGAAGAGCATCTAGTCGAGCAAATCTTTCCACAAACAACGCATTCCCCTTGAGTTTTCGTTGAGGGATCTTGAGCCGACGTAGATGACATGTCGAGATTGTTTGTAGTTCTCGTTACTATTGTACTAGCTGTCGATTCTGCAAGAAGAGTGGGAGAGAGAAGAGACAGAGATGAGGCAAGAGGAGTTTGCTGAAAGCGATCTGAACCTCTGAATAAGAAGAAAAAATCGAAGGGATCGAATACCGATGTTAGTCTCTTCGAAGCTCTACAGGAGTGAAAGGAGTATTGTAAAGGTGAATCAAGTATAAGTTTTTCCAAAAGAAGGGTATCAAAAAGAGATGAGAGCAAAAAAAAAAAGCAAAAAGAAATAAGAACCATGCAAACGAGTGAACCAAGAGAGAGAGAGGAAGAGAGGACAAATAAACGAAATGGATGGAGGAAAGTGGAAGGCAAAGAGTAGGTACGACCGAAAAGGAAAAAACTGACTATGCGAGAGAGAGAGAGAGAGTGAAGTGAGAGAGAGAGAGAGATCTATGAGTTCAAATTTTTGGAGGGAAAGAAGTCTCATCGATATCCAACTTGTATAGCTGACCCTGAAGAACCGAGTGCTCCTGTATGAGGAGAATGTTGTTGTTGAGGTAACTGGTGAGTCGGGGGAGCAGAAGTTGTCGTGTGAGAATTCAATGAAGAAGAAGAGGTATAAGGGTTGTACTGCTGTTGATGATGATGGTGGTGATTGACACCGTTCTCGACTGTAGTTGTTGTCGTTGGTAAACTTGTCTGTCTATTCCTAGAAACTTGTCCTCCTTCGTGAGTTGAAGTGCCAGTCGCATGAGGAGGTGGAGGTACAGGAGGTGGATGATAAGGATTGTAAGTTTGTTGTTCGAAAGAAGTTCTATTTCTAGGAGATTGAGACTTCAATATAGGTGTACTACCACCCTCGAGAGGTGAATCCGTTCCAGAAGAAGAAGAGTTATCCATAGCTCTAGCATCTTCCAAACTAGTAGGTAACTCCATCCCTCTCTTCTTCTCCACCATGATCCTCTTCTTCTCTCCTTTTTCAACACTAGATTTACTCTGGTTGTACATGTACAATCCAGCGAACGTCAGAGTCATTCCGAACCCTTGAATAGGTTTAACTTTTTGTCCAAACCAAACGATCGCTATACAGATTACTGCGATTCGTTTAACGAGGGAAGCGATCGAGTAAGTTACTGGTGAAGTTCGGGCGAGGAGTGAAAAGGCGAGGAGGTTTTGACCGAAATGGACAGTGCCGTTCAGGAAGAAATAGAAGACGAGAGAAGCTGTAGTGTTTTCGGGTAGAGGTGTCGTTGTTGAAGATGTTGGCGGTGTCGAAAAGAAGAGAGATGAAGCGTCCGAGTAAAGCCAAATAGGGATCATTAAAAAGAAAGCCATTCCCGAAGAATAAAACAATAAATTCATTTTATCTAATTTTGCGTTTCCACCTCCTCCTCCAACACCACCACCACCGGAAACGGATTTAGATTCTTCAAGACCTCCACCACTAGATTCTTTAGGTAACAACTTCTTGGAGAAAATGTTTTGAGCTACGAAAATAAAAGTTGAACCTAAAGCGCAAAGGAAACCTATCGCGTTTGCTCGAAGATCGAAAGAACAAGCCAACATGACTCCGATAGTCAAAGGGAACAACGAGATGTAAGTCGGAGTTGAATATCTCACTCCGAACAATGCTACGTAAGATAGTACTGTGAATAAAGGTGATAGAGCCTAAATAATTTTATTTCCGAGTCTTTCAAGAATCAGTCTTTCGGAAGAAACTCGGGAGAATGAGAAATACATATATGAAGAGAGAACTGACCTTTATAGTATGTACAGTACTAACTGGTACTCTTGCGATCGCCATACTTGAAAAAACGTGACCAGCGATTTGAAACAAACTCATCATCAAAGTCCCATTAAACATGTGTTTACTAGGTTTCCTAACTCCCCAACCTTGTAAAGTGTTCATACTACTCACAGCACCAGCTCCGAAACTACTCCTCCTATTCTTACTACTACTACCCCCTCCTCCCCCTCCTGAAGTTCTTGAACGATGTAATCTAAATTGAGTTAATTGGTTCCTAACTGCTAAAACTAGTAGAGAGTATCCAGCTACGAAAGCGAATTGAACAAAAGTGAGAGTTACTGGGTACCTGAACCTGGTCAAGATTGATTTGCCAGTGTTTGAACTCAAGGCGGAAGAGAGGTACCACAAACAACAGAGGAGAATGAACCCTACTGTCGAAGCGGAAGGGACTGTTAACTTCGCTGATGTCGTTGCTGTCGTCGTTGAAGGGGTGCGAGGGGAAGAAGAAGAGAGGTGAGGTGAGGAGGAAGGTCGAAGTTTATTCAGGAGGGAAGAAGAAGAAGAAGAGTCGATATTTGCGAAAGGTTGAGAATTCGACGAGGAGGAAGGGGAGAAAGTTGTGATTGCTGAACGATACACTTGGGTCAAGAGGGTCGATAGAGTACCTTGTTCATGTGAATGAGCTGGAGAGTGAGAGTGAGAGAGATGATTGCCATTCAACATTCCCATTCCAATTCCTCCTCCACCACCTGTTTGCGCGTAACCGTTCGAATACCCGTTCCCGTTTGAGTAACCACCAACCTTTGAAGCTAAAGAAGGATAAAGGAATTTAAGTTTGAGAAACGGAAATACGTTGAGTTGAGAGAGAAAGAAACGCGAAACTCACTCGGATGGTGACCTACTTCAGGAGTGAAAGGGTGAGGTTGTTGCAAATAAGTAGTATTTGGTTGTCGGTACCTCGTATCGTGTCCGTTCGAGTTGGAGTTTGAGGAGAGAGGTAGAGATCTTGATCGAGGTGAAGGCGAGACACTTCTTTCAATCCCTGTACTACTAGAGGGCATCTATCTATCTTCTATCCTTCTTTACTATCCTCTAGGAAGCGTACCCTGACAAGAATCGATTCGAGTTAGAGCTTGATATGTGAATCACAAGTTGAAACGACTTCTCTGAATCTCTTTCAACTCGAACCAACTCACTCGATTAACTATGTTCCATCCTACTCGGTTTGTTCACAATAGCCTCTATATTGATCTATCAACGCGCTCACTAACCTCTCGATCGTTCCCCCTCTCTCTCTCCCTCTCTCTCCAGTGGTGGAACCAGGTTCGTCTCCTCTCTTCTCTTCTCCTCTCCTTCTCCCTAGTCGTGACTCATCCCTACCCTCGTGTTCCATAGAGGTGGTCAAGGTGATTTCAAATGGCAAGATGTAGCAGCTGTACGTCCCTTCTCTCTAATTCTCATTCTCTCCCCCATATTACGAAACTCACCTCTCTCTCTCATTCGTTTCATTGTGTAGGACAAAGATCGAGAATATTATTTGGGACATTCTTTAAACGCACCAGTAGGTAGGTGGCAAAACGGGAAAGATTTAACTTGGTACCAAAAAGATAAAGATAGAGATTTGGAAGAAGAAGAAAGGTTGAGGAAAGAAGAGATTAGGAAAGTCAAACAAGCTGAAGAAGACGCTTTGGCAGTTGCTTTGTAAGTTTTTCACCTTCTCCTGCTCGATTTCTTCAGAAGAAATAAAACCCTGATTCTTAAAATTATTTTTGGATTTTCTTTATCATAGAGGTTTCGCACCAGTAGTTAGGAATAATCCAAACGATATTCCAGTTGGTTCTACATCTTCTAAAACTACAACGAAGGATCCGAACGAAGCAATCTTGGAGAAAGCACGTCACAAAGCAGAGAAAGAAGCTAGGAAACGAGAACGGGATGAGAAAAGGAGAGAAAGGGAATTGAGGAAACAAGAACGCGGTGGTGGCGGCGATAGGAGTGATAGGAGAGGTAGAAGATCCGTTAGTAGGAGTAGGAGTAGGAGTAGGAGTCCAGAGAGGAGAAGGAGAGGAACGAGTCATGATGATAGGAATTCGAGGGAATCTCGAAGACGAGACGATCATGAACGTCACAGAGATAGGGATCACCGAGCTGAAAGGGAAGGATCGTCTAGGAGAAGGAGAGAAGGAGAACGAGAACACCATCGAAAGAGAGATGGTTCTAGGACTCCACCTCCTCCAACGAGGAGGTAGGTTTCTGCATTTGTGTATTAAGCTCTGTCGTTTCTGTTGTCACTACTTTCTTTCTTTCTTTCGAAATTGCCCTCGCGCGAGAGACAATTCAAGTATCTATGCTCGAGATAGAAAAGAGAAAACAATGTCGCAAAGAGGATTTGAGAGCATCGCTGCAGCTCTCTCTCTCTCTCTCTCTCTCTCTCTTTTGCAATCGGAGATAGTCAACGCTCTGTTCTTCGGTTGATGGCGAAAGAGGTAATTGCACAACCCAAAAAACTCTTGTCCCAAAAATTCCAAACTCCCAAAACACAAGCAAGTTTACTTGAGGGGGATCTACAGAGCTCAAAAAACTTCTTGGTCAGTCTGGACCTCACAATGTCAAATACGGTCGAGAGAAAAGAATGTAAACTTACGAAACGGGAAGAGTGGGTAGCTCCGATACCGGGACGACCGTGACGAACGGGCTTGTAAGTGATCGAGAATTCACCGAGGTAGAAACCAACCATCTCGGGCTTGATTTCGACTTGGTCTACCAAGAGCGAGAGTATGTCAGTTCCCCTTAACTTGAAAGAAGAAGTTGGGAGTAGGTTTAGTTTGATAACTTACTGAAAACCTTTCCGTTGTAGATACCGACGACGGAACCGATCATCTCGGGAACGATAATCATATCACGAAGGTGAGTCTTGACAACTTCGGGCTTCTCACCAGCGGGGGCGGAAGTCTTGGCCTTGCGGAGCTTCTTCATCAAACCGAGAGGCTTGCGCTTGAGTCCACGTTGGAAACGACGACGGGCACGAGCGTGAACGAGCTCGGTGAAGGCAGCCGAGTCGAGGTCGAGGAGCTGCGAGAGCTAAACAAGTTTGCACATTTTCCAAAAACGGTAGGACAAGTCATTAGCTTCGAAGACCAAGAACGAAAGTGGAAGAGAGAGAGAGGTTTTGAAGTTACCTCGACTCCACGGTAGGAGAACTTGCGGAAGGTGCGGGCACGTCGGCGCTCGGCGGCAGCTTCGTCAGCGTTCATATTGACCTATTTTGAAAGTAGTGGTGGTGGTGCGGAGTTCGCGTTCACAGAGATGGACCGAAGGTGCAAAGGTGTGACCGGAAAGGAGAAAGGTGGTAGGAGGAAGAAGAGGAGAAGGAGAGAGAGATAGAGGAGACATTAAAGTCAGTCCTTTGGTATTCAAGCGACTATGCGACGAGAACCTTTGTGTTTAGAAAGAGAGAGAGGGAGGGGGGGGGAGAGGTGAAATGAAGGATCTTTGGTTCGATTCAATCTTGCGTTCTGTTGGTATCTGCTAGTCTTTACAGTTGCTAGACATGATCATTCGAGTCGTAGGCTGGAGTCGAGTTGTGCTTGCAGAATGGCAGAGGGGAGTTTTTCACTTGAAGATGAGATCGAAAGGAGAGGGGAAGGGCGTAGAATGAGGCTGCGTGGAGAGGGAGGAGAAAGATCTTGCAGACCAGAGAGAGGATGAGAGAGGACTTACTATCGGTGGAGTGAAGAGAGAGAGAAAAGAGAGAGAGAAGTCGAGCCTCGAGTGCAACTTTCCGAGGGATCTGAAAAATCTCGACCAAGTTTTTTTCACAACTCTTTTCTCTCTCTTTCTTCAAGTTGTGACTCCCCTTCTTTGGTTAAAGGTTCAACCAGATCACAGTTAGTCAACCTTTTCCATCAAGTATACGCCGGTTCAACCCTCTAGACTACAAGATCAAGTAGATCTAGCAATACAGTTCCTCCTCCCTCCTCTCAATCTCTCTCCAACTCCTCAACACCCTACGGTATCAGACATTTAGGAAGCATACTGTATATAGTGCCGGAGTATGGACAGTAGTAGCAAACAGGGAGGAAGAGAAAGCATCTCTGAATCTGGAACTGACATTTGAGTTCTCTCTTCTCTTTCTCGTAACTTTCACAGATGAAGCACGTCGCCGCCTACCTCCTCCTCGTCTCCGGTGGAAACGCCTCCCCCTCGGCTGCTGATGTTACCGAGCTCCTCGCTACCGTCGAGTGAGTTTTCGAATTTTCGTTACTTCATTCTCTTGATCAGCTACTTACCTTGTCTCTCTGTTTACAGCATCACCCCCGACCAAGAGCGTCTCGAGAAGCTCATCTCCGAGTTGAACGGCAAGAACATTGACGAACTCATCGCTGAGGGTTCCTCCAAGCTCGCTTCCGTTCCCTCTGGAGGAGCTGCTCCCGCTGCCGCTGCTGGAGCCGCTGCTGGTGGTGCCGCCGCTGAGGAGAAGAAGGAAGACAAGCCAGAGGAAAAAGAAGAGTCGGAGTTAGTACAGTCTCGCTGTCTAGTATCAAGCTCTTGCGAAACTGATTTTACTTTTCCCTTTTTCTCCGTTCGTGTTCTTTTCTCCTTTCCAGCGACGACAGTAAGTTTCCTTTCTCTATTCCTCATGAGCTACCTGTTCTGTAAAACTGACATAATCCCATTGTTCCCTGTTTGTAGTGGGTTTCGGACTTTTCGATTAAACAATCTAAACCCTTGTTTACTTGTTATCCCTTCACCATCTTCACCTCAGTGCAACTTCGTGTTGACCAAAGAAAGAATCAGACGCAGAGCCCCGGAGAGTTGTCGAGAGAGAACGTAGAGCATTGGCGGATTCGAGAACACGGAAATTTTGCTTTCGACATTAGACAAAAAACTGGATCGAGGAGATGAAGGACAACCGCTTCGCTCCGCTCTATTCTGCGTGCATGTACGGTCTGCGTCGATCCTGTTCCTCAGCTCTTACAACCGAAAGCTTTCGGATTGTCACGTTGATTTTTTCACTCTTTGCGAAATTGAAAACTCGAAAGTCTCGCTCAGCAACCAGAGAGATAATGAGCTTTCAAAATATGATAGTTCACAGTTGTTCTACACCTATCGCATCTCCATCCTCGACTCCCCACCAGCTCAGTTCTCTCCCTTCCTCCTTGACAGGGATTTCAACTCTGATCCATTTCTTTTCCCCCTCTTGCCCTCCTTCGCACTCTCCTGTTGTCAGTTTCGGTTTCAACCATACCATTAACTGATATTTCGTCTTTGGTAAAGGTTCCCCAAACAGTCGAGATAGTTGAGTTCGAACGAGTAGAGTTCGGATCGTTGGAAGAATCGAAATCTCTTCCGATCTGAATTCGGACGGTCCTGTCGAATCAGGGGGAGGAAGCTCGGTTCTAGATACGATACGAAGTCCTGTATGTGAAGACAAGAAAAACATCATTAGAGACCTCGTCAGAAAAGGCGAGAATCAAGTGTTGAAAAAAGCTCACGCATTAGACGAGATTTGAGAGAAGCCGGTGCAGTCCAGCCAGACACGGTCGAGTTTGACGTCGTCATGGGATCCCTTCCGTTGTTCGAGGAGCTATGATCTGTTTGAAGCGGAAAATCCCATTTTAACGAGACGGATCAGTAACCATCATTCTTAAGCAGAAACGGCGGAGATAGTTCTAGGATAATCCTCGACTCACTCTTCTCTACGAGTTCTTTCAGTCTCTTCCTCGACCATTCACTCAGTATCCCACAGTCCTGACCATTCTCGTTACTCCTCTGACTTTGAGTGATCCAAAACCTTTCTGCGTCTTCCCGCTCTGCCTCGTTGATCGCAGTAGACTCTAGAGTCTGCAAGAATGGTAGTCTCGCAATGACGTTGAGACGTTGATTCAGGAATGCTCGATCCCGGATAGTCGGAGATTCAGGCGAGCTCGATTCCGTTGAGGTCGAAATCGGAGGAAGAGGATTCCCGGCGAGGTTGAGACTTGTCAGAGATGGGAATATTGTTGGCGCTGATTCATCAAGAGCGTCGATCGAGGTCGACCAGGTGGAAAGAAGGTTAGAAGAGAGGGAGAGGTGTCGAAGCTTTCGAAGTGCGGTCGGAGAGGAGGAACGAGGGTCGGATCGTAGCGAGAGGTTCTCGAATCGATTGGAAGTGAGAATGAGATTCTTTAGACTGTGCGGGGCGAGAGAAGGAGCGTGAGAATCGAGTGAGAATCAGAACAGCTTATCGAGCGAAGAGGGCAAGAAAATCTTACTTTGGCAGCGCGCTCAATGTGTGCACCGTCTTGTTCCAGTCGGAGAGATGATTCGATTCGAAGTTGAGTGTTTCGAGCTTTGGTAGCAGTGGTAGCTCCGTTTGATCGATGACGGACAAACTCGACAGACGATTAAAACCGAGTTCGAGGTCGACTAGGTTCGAGAGTGAGGGTGCTATTCGTACGATCTGTAGCAAAGATGTCAAATTCAAGGTGCCGATGCCAGTTGAATGGAAGAGCGAGCTTACTTCAGGCCAGGTAATCAGAGTATTGTTCAGTTTTAAAATCGACAGCCGTTCGAATCCGGGCTGTGATCTAGGAGATTCGATCAAGTCGAAGCGGTTTGAGCTGGCGTGCAGAAAAGATCAGCTCGGGTTGGGCTAAAGCTTGTGGGAACGATGAAACTCACTTGAGCGAGAGCACGGAGAGTTTTGGGAGGGATCGAGCTATTCGTTCTGCTTCTTCGATAGAAGGCAGCATTGTATAGCTCAGATTCAGTGTCTCGAGACCTGGTTCGCAAAGAAGCGCGAGATGCGGAGGAAGAAGGATTGAACTGTTAGTCAACTGAGGAGAGTGCGAGCAGAGAAGGAGGAAACGTTCTCACCTGATAGCTTCTGTCCAAAATCGTGCAGACTTTCCTCAGTCTGAGAGTCTACCGTATCATAAGCTCGACCGACTGATTCCCACTCTAATCCTGCCTCTCTCAGTCTCCCCAGTTGTCGAAATCTCGCTGCAACTTTCTCCGACAAGACGACTTCCACCTCGAAATTACTTGCAGTCTTGTAGAACTGACTCGTCGTTGTCGGAGCTTCTTCAGCGTCGAGAATCCCTTCAGCCCGACTCGGTGTAGTAGAATGCCCGTCGAGATATTTAGATTCGAAAGCTTCTCTGAACGATTTTCCTTCGATGATCAAACCTGGCGCGTTCGGTCTCAAGAAAGTACCTGCACCTTCGACTCTTCGTCACAACACAGAGTTAGTGTAGCTCGTTCGGTTGAGAGTAGAACGCAAAAGAAGCTGAAAACTAACTCACCTCGTTTCGAAATACCTGATCCCAGTCTTCTCGTGCACTCCACTATGCTTGCCGCGACTTGGATCATCCCATTCTATCCCTAGCCATTCACCTTTCGTCGGAGGAACAGGTCCTCGGTAGAGAATCGACCCAAGTTGAGCGATCGAAGGAGAGGTTGGAGAAGACGCGTGATTCGAAACTTGCGGCTCGTATTGGACTCTCTCAGGCATAGAATACTCTGTAAAGTCGTGAAAGTCGGGATAGAGGTAGTAGAAGAGGCCAAAAGGGAGAGAATTCTCTCACGATCTCTTTCACTCTAACGATTCACTCGACCACCTCAGATCTGCACAGAAGCACCGTAGAGACTCACATAAGATCAATATGGATAAATCTGTAGGTCCCTTAGACTCTCTACCGCCCCCAGAAGAGAGCTGACATCGCTTCTTCCTCCTCTCCCTTTCATCCCCGTAGCCTCTCACCCTGCTCTCTCTCCCGCCTGAACTCCTCATCCAGATCTTCTACCATGTATACAACAGCTGGGAGGAGGTGAAGTTTCCCGAGACTCGGCGCCCGCCCGTCGTCCCTCTTTGCAAGTCCCTCGAGGAGATTCAACTCGAAGCTCTCTACAAGACCGTGAAGATCAATGTCGATAGAAGGCTCCGCCAGTTCAATAGCTTCTTCGCCGCGATCGGCGCTCGACCTCAGCTCGCCAACTTCGTTACTTCGCTCACCTTCGCTGTCCCGCAGAGCAACCCTTGGGGCTCTTCGCAAGTTTCATACAATTCTCTCCGGCAACACTTCCGACTCTTCGTGAATCTCCAGACTCCTCACTTCGACATGTCTGCACTACAAGTAGTACCCCAACTTTCCTCTCTTTTCTCCGCCGACTCTCTCTCCTCAAGCCTCACTTCCATCAGGTTCACAACCTTCCCTGAATGGTCTCTGTACAGGTTAAAGTCTCTCCCTGTTAACGTCAGGAGTCTGGACTTTGCTTTCAACCATGACCATTCCGCCTTCGTAGTCCACGGACCTCCTCAAGCGACGAAATCTCTCTCACGCTCTCTGTCAAATCTCTTGGATCTCTCACTTCGCAGGCCCGGAGACTTGTTCTCGATCGTCACGCACATCATCTCACATTGCAATAATCTCGCCTCGTTGAACCTCCTCGAAGTCGATTCGCAACCTCATCTCGACGCCTTCTGTAATGCTCTCCCATCGCCATCGTGTATCACTCGACTTACGATCTCCGCCATACAAGACAGCGCTCTCAATGTCGATGCTCTTCTCGGAAAATTCCCAAATCTCAACGAGCTTACTCTCGGCAGAACAACCTCAACTTACTCTGCCGTCTTCTTCGAGGCACTCTATCAACTCCCTCTCACTTCTCTAGTCCTCGAAAAGTGTGAACCTGTCCCTCTCGCTTCCCTCCGCACTCTCGTTTCCTCTTCAACTCGACATAGCACTCTTCGCAACCTCATTTTGAACTTCTTCGGTCACGAAGCCAAGGTCGGTAAACGAGCAGCCGACGTCAAGATCCCTTCGCTTTTTCGCAAGTTCAGTAAGGCCGACATCAGCGTGTTTCTCCTTAGCCTCGGTTGTCGCAGGAGTACGTTCCCTCAAGGATTCTCGATTGATGACTTCATAGACCTCCAATGCGTCGGGAAAGAGAATGGAGTGGTAGTAGATGGAGCAGTGTTCAAGGCTATCAGAGTCGAGCAGGCGTACGAGGCAGACAAGAAGTTGTTGGAGGAGCTGTGGGAAGAATGGAGGAGAGACGAGATGGATCTCGTAAGGAAACTTCAGAATTGGAGGATCTGAAAGTCGCTTGATGGACGAGAGACGAATAGGGAGCAAGTAATAAAAACGCTATATTGATTTGCGATTTTGCCTTTTCGTTGCAATCTCCCGTTTAAAGGCTTTTGTTCCCTTGTTCCGCTCGTCAATCGGCGTCATGAGCACTCGAACACCTATAGAGAGTCGGAAATGGAGAATAATGATTTCGAGAAAATTACAAAAAGAAGAAACAAACTATTCACACCTTGCAAAGCTGCTATTTCTACCCTTTTTTCCCCCTGCCGAATGGTCCTTTGACACACACGAAACTTGACTTACTATCCACACCTTGTATAATACCCATGAACTGACCAAGAAAGAAAGATAAGAAAATCAAGAAGAAAACCCGAGAATAACGTCCATGAAGAAAAAAACGAAACCCGCCGAATGACCCGTCGAACTGATGCCAAATAACCACGAACACAATAAAGCAAATATAGATATGTAAGTACCTCCCTCATCAACCCCAAATAGAAGTACCGAAAGCAGGTCTCTGCCTCGTAGAATCCTCGAAACTAGCTCTCCTGACACCTCCGTGTGATTCTCCAACTTTTAATTTTCCAGGACTACCTCCTACAGTTTTTCCAACTCCTGAAGCTGCGGTAGATGTTGAAGGAGGTGAGTCTGAAGTAGGGACTGGGGGCGGAACGAAAGATCTTCTTCTCTCTTGTTTCAAATTCCTCCCTCCTCCCTCCTCTTCTTCCTCGTCCGGTTCTCCTCTTCCTCCCATGACTACGTATTGATCCCCTCCCTCGTTCAAATCAACTTCCTCTTCAGCCCAACCAGGTTGAGCGATAACTCCTCCCACGGCGACTACTGAGGAGCTCCTCCTGTGATGAAGGTTCTTCTTCGTTCCATTCTCAAAATTACCTTCTCCTCCAACATCCTCATCTTTCAAGTTCAAACGTTGCGCCATCTCTCCTGCGAGAGCAGTATCAGAAGCTGAATGACCACTTATTCTAGGTCTTCCCTCTCCTTCTCCTTCTCCTACAATTTGAGGTGGTTCTGAACTAGTTTCAATTCTCGCACCCTCCTCCTCCACCTCCTCCTCGAGCTTTTGAGAAACTTGAGGGAAGTAACTAGCGTCTCGTTCTAAAGTGTTTGGTGCTTGTGAAGCTAAAGGAGTTGGATGATCCCCTCCTCCTCCTCCTACCGATTCTCCAGATCCATTGATTGGGTACCCATTTTGTTGATGGTGTTGCAGTTGAGAAGGATGTACTATTGAACCTGCACCACCTGGAGTTGGTGGGAAAGCTGGAAACATTGGATTGAATCCGAAACCTGGACTTGGTGCACCTACGCAACGAACGGAACTCGATCGGGGAGTCAGAACCTATCAAAGAAAGAGAAAAAAGAGAGATAGAGAGCTTACCGGGAGCAACAGTTTGATAGTGTTGATGATGATGGTTCATTGATTGATTCCCGTTCGGACCTCCTCCTCCAAAGAACGTCGAACCAATCTGAGGGGAAAAAGGTCCTCCAATTCCAGGTGAGAACAACGCGTGAGGATGTACTGGGGGAGTTTGTTGATTTATGAAACCACCAAAAGTGAAAGCTGGCATCGAAGGAGTCATCGGAGGTAAATTGGTTCTCATTGGAGAGAAAGGTCCTCCTCCTCCTCCAGGTCCACCACCACTGAGACCAGATGTGTTGATAGAAGAGAATGGTAGAGGTGGTGGCATAGTGATTCGAGAAGGGGCAACTGCGTTCTGACGTGAAAGAGAAGGAGAAGTTTTCGTACTCGTCGGTTTGTTTTGCTGTTGTTGCTGAGGTTGTTGATTCGTACTTGTCGATTCTTCTCCTTCTCCTTCTTCACTACCCTCGTTCCGAGAAGGTTCCCTCGAATTAGAATCGCTTGATGAAGAGGTAGAATTTAGAGTTTCTAATGCTTGAGAACTAGGAGAAGGAGATCCTATAGGAGCTTGAGCAGTTCCAGGTCTACTACTGCTACTATTCGAGCTAGAATTTACTCTGTGAATCGTTTCTCCTCCACCCGACGAACCACCTTGGAACATTGGTGAATTGAAGAATTGACTCGAGGTAGAACCGTATTGCTGCTGCTGTTGTTGTTGTCTTGACGACAAGCCAGAGGAAGAAGAAGAAGATGAGGGCGGGACGATAGGAGGTCTTTGATGAGAATCTCGTGGTTGTTGTTGTTGTTGAGAAAATTGTTGGGGAGATCCTTGCATGTAAGGAGGGTATTGTTGGTTCTGAGAATTGTAAGATGATTGCTGATGAGGTGGAGGAGGGTAACTAGGTGGATAATTAGGTGGTGGGGGAGGTTGATTATTGATTCCAGCTCCTGAAAATTTATCGAAATGAACTTTCAAAGTTCTACCTTGGAATTCATGCCTAACAATTACATTCGTCACTTTTCATTTAGCTAATTCCGAATCATCAAGTAGAGAGAGAGAGAGAGATTCTTACCCATTGAATAATTGAACTGCCCTTTCAGCATCAATCGAATTTGAGAATAAAACTGAACCAAACCCTCTACTTCTACCATCTGGTCCTTGTGCGATATCTACATCAAGCGGATGATTCAACTTTGATCAGTTGTTACACGAGTAGGGAGTGAGGAATTGGCGTTTGTTTTCACTTACCAGCTCTCAAAACTGATCCAGCTCCTCTCATTAAATCTTTCAATTCTTGCCATTGACAATTAAAAGGTAACTTTTCGTTATTCAGAAACGCGCACATGAACTCGTCAACTCTCTTTCTTTGAGGAGAGTTACGTGACAGTTAGCGAAAGAGAACTCACGTTTCCAATAAACAAATGTCTATTAGTATAACCGATACCTCCTCCATTGTTGTTTCCGTTGTTACTGTACTGTTGATTATTGCTCATTCCTACTACTCCTCTGAAACCTTGTTGATGTTGATGAGGAAGTGGAGGAGGTCCGTTGATATGATGATTGGTATAGAAATTCATTAATCCACCTGGAATCACTGCTAATCCATTCCCGTTCACATTCACATTAGGGTTCGTCATTATTGAATTACCGTTGTTATTGTTTGCGAGAGGAAGAGGAGGGGGAGGGTAATTCGGATTCGAATTGAATTGAGGAGGAGCGGGTGGGAAATTCGTTGATTGTTGTTGTTGTTGTTGTAGAGGTAGAAGGTTTGAAGGAGGAGCAGAAGAAGAAGAAAGTGGAGGTGGAGGAGGTGAAGAGATAGTAGCAGTAGTTGAAAGTTCAGAAGGTGGAGAATGATTCCTAGGAGTTTGGGAACGGTTAGAATTTGGTGAAGAATGAGAAAGATTATGTTGATGATGATCTCCTCCTCCTCTTGAATCTACGCTATGCGAGCGAGGAGGTAAAAGGGAAGGAGAAGAGGAGAGATCGTTGTTGTTCCGAGATGGAGAGTGAGATTGGGAGTGAGAAAAGTGTGAAGAAGAAGAAGGATGAAGGAGTGGACTCGAGTGAGAGTTCACATGTTGAGGAGGTGGTGGTGGAGGCGGTGGAGGAGGAGGTGGAACATGTTGGTACCCACCGTTACTCGTGTAATGTTGTAAAGGTTGAGTAATCGGAGGAGGAGGTACCAAATTTGGAGGTAAAACTGAACCAGGTGGTAACCTACTAATCAAATTCTGATAAACTTCTCTCTGTTGTTGAATCGCTTGTTGTCTATTCGCTTCGGCCAAGGCCAAAGCACCGGTCGGATCTTGAGAATCGATCCTAACGTCTAAAACTCTAGTTTGCCAAGTGTAACCGTGATAAACTCCTATCGCTTTAGAAGCGTCTTCTGCTCTCGCGAACAACACTACTCCGAACCCTCTACTTCTACCGTCTGTAGGAGATAGAGCTACGTCGGCTCTCAAAACGGTACCACATTTCCTCATTAAATCTTTCAAATCCTGCCACCTGACTCTGAAGGGTAAATTTGAAACAAACAGTTGAGTCCTGGTATCTTGTATCTGTTGAGGAGGTTGGAGTAGAGGGTAAGGACTTTGAGATCTCATTTGTTGTTGTTGTTGTTGTTGTTGTTGTTGTTGTTGTCTGTGAATCATTGGAGGTTGAGGCGGTGGAGGATGGGCCAATTGGGGATAATGTTGTTGCTGTAGGTGATCTGGGAAAGGAGAAGCTGATCGAGAGACGGAAGAGGAGGAGTGCTGGTGGGGATTCGAAGTGGAAGGCGAAGAACTACCGAGATTCGAGTAGGAGGGAGGGATCGGTAAGCTGGATGTACGATCCAGTCCCTCAGGCTGCAGAGTAGGAAGAGTAGGAGATGAGGTTGATCAGTAAAGATCGCGCAACAGAGAGCGATGAGAGAGAAGCGAAGGTGGGAGGAGACAGCTGGCTGAAATACTGACTGGATCTGGTGTATAGTTCATCGTACACTTGAATCAACCTCCTATTTTTGACTGACTAACTACAAGAGAGAGGGGAGGAGAGAGAGAATCCAGAATCCGATTGTCGATTCAATCGCCGCGACGACGACCGAACTCTCCTCGACAACTCTTCAATCAATCATGTCGTGGAGGAGAACAGCTACAGTACTAGCGCGGTCAATCCATACACCAACTCCTCCCTCCCTAACTCGTTCAATCGCTTCTTCTTCTTCATCATCTTCTTCATCTTCATCTCTTTCTCAACCTCCTTTCACCACTACGACTACTCCTGTCACCCGTCCAGAACTTCACTCTGAACATCTGAGATACTTGAAATCCCTCTCTCAATCCGACCTCTCCGCGTTCGATCCAGTCTTGGACGTTCACCCTTCCAAAACTTTTACTCCTCGACTCTCTTCCCCTCATTCCAAACACCCAGTATCCGTAACCTTGATCAATGATACTCCAAACAATCGAGGTTACCAACAACCTAAACCTTCCCCAGAACAACTAGATGGTTTACCTGGACAAGACGATTCAGTTTCACATTTATCTCAATTAACCGATCTAACTCCTGGAGAGATTAGAAACTTGTACAAATTCCCTTTGATCGTGAAAAGGGTAGTCACTATGAAGAGTAAAGGTAAAATGCCTTCGATGTACAGTTTGGTAGTCGTTGGAAACGGGAAAGGTTTAGTAGGGTTAGGAGAAGGTAAAGATGATACCGCCAACAAAGCGGTACAGAAAGCTTTCAACCAAGCGGTCAGGAGTATGGATTACGTAGAGAGGTACGAAGATAGAACGGTTAGTGGTACTATCAAGAGTAATTTCGGTACTTGTAAAATCGAAATGAGGTCTAGACCACCTGGTAAGTTACTCTCACTCTCTCTTCGTGTAGTAGTACTTAGCTGACAGTGTTGTCTCTGTCAACACAGGTTTCGGATTGAGAGTGAACCCTTATGTTCACCAAGTTGCGAAAGCTGCAGGAATTTCAGATTTATCGGCAAAAGTTTACGGTTCTCGTAACCCTACTCGAGTGATCAAACTAGCAGTTTCAATGTTACACGGTGGTTCGAACCCTATCGGTAAACCTCTCTTCCTTTCTTTCTTTCCTCCTCTTCAAAGCTTGAAGAAAACTAAAAAAATGTATTCTCTCTCTTTCGACAGATATGGGAGGATTCGGAAAAGAAAAGGGACAAAGGAGGAACAAGAAGACTAGTGGTATGGAAACTCCTGAAGCAGTAGGAAGGGCTAGAGGTCGTAGAGCAGTAGATGTTTCCGCCTAGAGGAAAAAAGAAGAAGAGGAAATGACTTTTGCATTAACAACCCGAGACAATCCTCTCTCTACACGGAAGCAGTTGCGTTGCGCTGAATTGAGAGATACAGATTTTCAGATGACTTGCGCGAAGGGGGTGAAGGGGGAACGAGTGGAGCTTGCTCTTTTCCTTTCCTTGTGACTCTACTGCTCTCCGGCCCTCACGATGGCAACAACTACCAAAGGTTCGATCACTCCTAAGCAAGTATACTTGCCTTCTCCCACCACGATGTGAGCCTTTCTAAAAGTCAATGACGATTGATATCGTGTCGTGTTCACTGATCAACTTGTCTCTCCTCGGGCAATCTGATCTAGACGTGGACAATCGACCAAGTTGTATTCTACGCCAGATGGTAAATCTATAGCATACGGAGCAGGACGTACTGCCGTAATTCGATCTATCGATCCTACCTCTTCTTCTTCGTCCCCACCTCTCTTGTTCTCTCACCCATCTCCGATCACAGTCGTCAAACCTCTATCAAACTATTACTGTGCATCTGGAGATTCAACTGGTAATTTGAAAGTATGGGATACTACTGGAAATTTCTCAATCAAATTAGAATCGAAACCTTTACAAAAAATCAATGACATCTCGGTAGATGGAGAAGGGAAAAGAATCGTAGTGGGTGGAGAAGGTAAAAGTGGTTGGGCAGCTAGTTTCAATTTAGATACTGGTTCTTCAGTAGGTGAAATTTCGGGTCATTCAAAAGTGGTGAATGCTGTCGCGATTAGACCAAACAGACCTTTCAAAGCTGTGTCAGTTACTCCTCCTCCTTCCGTGATTGACAGTCAGACTGATTGAAGCTTATTAAAATGAGATACTTAGAACTGGATCAGATGATTTCTCTACATGTTTTTTACCTGGAGTTCCCTTCAAATTTGAAAAAAGTTCTAGAAGACATACCAGATTCGTACAATCAGTAGATTACAGTCCAGATGGTTCATTGTATTGTTCAGCTGGTTCAGATGGTCAAGTTTTGTTGTATGATGGTTTGAATGGAGAAGAAAAAGGTGCTCTTATCGATGGAAATGGGAACGTAGCTCATGAGAAAGGAGTTTTCGCAGCTAGTTTCTCTAGAGATGGTAAATTCGTTGCGACTAGTTCAGCAGACAAGAGTGTCAAACTTTGGGATGTACAGGAAAAGAAAGTAATCATGAAGTGGAACTTTGAAGGAGACGATTTACAACAACAACAAGTCGTGAGCCATTCTCTTCTTCTCATTCGCTCAGACTCGAGAGAGTGTAACTGACACTTTCTACAACTAGGGTAACACTTTCGTAGGAGACTACCTAGTATCCCTCAGTTTCTCAGGAGATCTCAACGTACTCGACCCTAAATCTTCTACTCCTAGTCCCGTCCGAGTGATTCAAGGTCACCAAAACCCTCTCACTGCACTTTCCGTCTCTTCCTCGAACGAGACGTTTATCACTGGAGATTCGACTGGAAGAATCATTGCGACAAATTCGAAAACTGGAGAAATGAGACCTGTCCAAGGATCTGGTCATTCTGGACAAATCGTCGATATAGTAAGAGTTGGAGGAGGAGCAGGAGGAGGAGGAGATGAATTTGTTTCAACTGCATTCGACGACACCATCAGACATTTATCGACAGAATCTTTCACTGGAACTTCACTCCCTACTGGAACTCAACCTAGAGCTATCGCAGTTTCAAACCTCGATTCTTCAATCTACCTCCTAACTTCCAACTCTCTCGAAATCTTGTCTCCCAAACTAGACAAACTTTACTCTCTACCTCTCAACTTCACCCCACTCTGTATCGCTTCTTCTCCAAATGAGAAATTAATCGCGATCGGAGGTGACGATAGTTCTTTAACGATTCACGACGTTTCGGATCCTAAATTACCCGTCAGGTTACAAGCAGTGTTGATGAGGAGTTCAATCACTTCTGTAGCATTCTCTTCAGAGAATGGACATGTCGCGGTGGGATTATCAACTGGTTCGATTCCACTTTACAATACCAAAGGTGAATTGGTTTCTACTAGGTGGAGTGGTGCAGCTAGGATTCAAGCTTTGAGGTGGAACGGAGAAGGAACTCATGTCGCCGCTGCTGGGTTGGATGAATCGATTTCAATTTTTTCAGTAAAGAAACCTGGTACTGTAATTAGTTTACCAAACGTGTGAGTTTTCTATGAAACCCTCCCTCTCTCTCTCTCTCTCTCTGTCGTGTGTGGGAATTGACGAAGTTTTCATTCTGAATGAACAGTCACAAAGGTGGAGTTAAAACTTTGGAATGGTTAGGTTCTAACCAATTAGTTTCGGCAGGTCAAGATGGAATTATTAGAACTTTCGATGTCCAATTGTAGACTTGTTATGTAGGCTCTTCTTTTCACGTATGCTATATCCAAACTTCCGAAATCAGTAATTTTGTCGTCGCGATCGATTCGTTGTTCTGCTCGTTTTTCGAAAATTGCCAGAGAATAGATCGTAGTTACAGCAGATTCAACTTCGAAATAGATAGACCGAGGGTCTAAGGTAGTAATACACTTTTGTGCGCTCACGTCGTCGTTGTCGTTTGTACGTGCCGCGGACCTTCGAAAAACACCGAGTTCAGATCGCTTTCAAGAAGAAAAAAAGCAAACTCCTCTGCATCATCTCTTTCTCTTCTGCCTCCATCTCTTCCCAGACTCGACAGCTGGTACACTTGCAAGGAGAACTACGAACAATCTCGACATGTCAACCACGGAATCGCAAGCTCCCTCGACCACGACAGAGGGAGAATGTGTAGTTTGTGGGAAAGCCTCCTCGACTAGATGCTCTTCCTGCGCTCAACATGGTTTAGATTGGATGTACTTCTGCTCGACTGAGCACCAGAGACTCGTAAGCTTTCCCGTTTCTCTCTTATTCGAGGTTCAGACTCGGAACCGTTCTTCGAATCGCTGTCTGACTTCATCGTCTTCTCTCCTCTATTCGGTTTCTGTAGATCTGGTTCGCTCATAAGAGAATCTGTGGAGTCAACTCAAATCCGTTCCAATGGCCTCTACTCAATGAGGAGGAGCGAGCTGATTGTTGGAAATTCAAAGATGTCGAGTACGAAAACTCGCATCGAGAGGTTATAGCTTTCGAGAGAGTCTGTAATGGGAAAGGTTTCCCATTCGAGGTGAGAGAGGAAGTCTTAGCGTCATATCGAGAAAGATCAAAACGCTGACTTCCGCTGAGTCGCTCTTTTCGTTTGGCCGCTGTTTTACATCACACCAGGAGATGATGGCCGCCGCAGCAGAAGTTGAAACCTCAGCTACACGACAGCTGACCTTAAGAATGCTGCACGATTTCACCTTCTTCCAGCGTCGGGATCAAACCAAAAAAACTCTGGCGACTTCACCTTCCCCCGAGCTTAGGCAGATCGAATTGAAAGCTCGTATGGCTCGATACCCCTACGGCTATCTGTCCAACTACCTCGAATGCTCCTGGCCGAACCTCCGAAGCCTCGAACCGAGGAACTACGAATGGTACAGCGATTTACACCATCGCCTCGCCATTCTCTTCGCTCTCATCTGCCGAAACGACCAGAACCCTGAAGATTATCTCGTTCACGTCAACCTCATCGAGCACTCTCTAGAACAGATAATCAAGCTGGTGGAAGGTCGAGTCTCGAAAGATCAACCAGAAGGAGCTCAAGAGTTCGAAACCAATGTCAAATCTTCCGGGGTCAAAGTGTGGGAGAATGTGCAAACAGGAAAGACTATCGGGTTCGTGAACATGCGTCACCTCTGAGAAGGGCTGAGCAAAGTTGAGGTTTGACAGCATTTGGCGTCGAAACGAAGAGGAGATGATTTTGAGGTTTCAACAGGTTGTTTGGTTTTCTTCTTCTTGTTAGCAGTCGTATCACATTATCTCGCAGAGTAGTTGTTTCAAAACCTCTTCATTCCTCTCCATAGTCTTTCTCCTCCTGACGCTCAAAGTGTTCAGCTCATTGTCCTCATGAGTATTTGAGCTTTCTTTCGGTCTTGTTTTTCGCGATGCTGCAAGTTGTCCTCGCTGTCTCTGTTGCACACTTCGGCGCTTTATGTCTACCAAAGAGGCCTGGTGGCTCAAAATGAGCTTGCATTCCCGAGGCTGCGGATACGAGTTCAGATCGCTTCGAAGAGTAGAAGCAAACTCCTCGTTCTTCCTTTCTTCCGCTCCTCACTCTCTTCGACCTCTCGACAGCGTCTCCGATAATCAAAGAAGCTACGGTAGCTCTTACTATGTCATCTACGTCGGCTCAACCTCGCTCGACGAAGACTCAAGGAGAATGTGTAGTTTGTGGGAAAATCTGTTCGACCAAGTGTGCTGCTTGCGCCGGACAAGGACTCGAATGGATGTGGTGCTGCTCAAAAACTCATCAAGAGCTCGTGAGTCCCTCCCAAGACCTTCCGTTTGCCCGAAAAGCTGACGAGAAAAGACGATTCGTTCGCTTGTTTCTTTCACTCAGATTTGGTTCGCCCACAAGCGAGTCTGCGGTCTCTATTCGAACCCTTTCCAGTGGCCTTTCCTCGAAGATAGAGAGTTGGAAGAGTGCAGGGATGTCAAAGACTTCGTCTTCAGAGATGATGTGAGCGGAACAGCAGGCTCTACATGGGAGAAGCGTTCGAGAGAGCAAGGTCGCGATCTCGAGGTGAGCAATCTGACTAGGCTCCTTCTCTGTGAGAGACTAGCTACTGACTCCCACGTGTTGTGTGAACCACCTTAGAGTTCTTTCCCAGAATGGAGTATCGCAAAGTTCGAGTCGAGCAAGCTTGACGGTTCTTTGCACCTCCGTACCGCCAACGCCACCATGTTCCGCGGCCTCTCCTTCATCCTCGGCCACAAGAAAGCGAAAGAGAGACTCTCAAACGTGGGTGTCGCAATGGAAGTTCAACTCGTCGAGTTGAGCAATCGACTCGCAGAACGACCTTTGGATTGGCTCGCTTACGATTTGACGTCTGGACTCTGGCCTCAATACCTCGACATTATCAAGGAGAACCGTCATTTCGAGTGGTGGACTGAGGTCAATCACCGACTTTTGATCTTTTACGCTCTGGTTTGTCGAAACTACAAATCTCAAGAACTCTTAGTCGACGAGATCTATAAGCCTATCCAATTCGCCTTATCTCAAATGGACGAAATTCTTGACCTTCGAGTTTCGAGAGATTTCCCAGTCGAAGCTGGGAACTTGAGGAAAGTTTTCGATACTCTAAAGATCAAGCTCTCGATTGATCCCAGGAATGGAAGTTTCGTTCACCTTTGGGCGTTCGGTGATGGTCAACGTCCTGAACGTTTGTGTGATACCTTCACGACGAGGTGAATGAGAGGTGGAGTCAAATTGAGGTCGTTCGCTGTAGTTTCCTTTTGTCGAAAGAATTGTAACCTCGTTTGCTATTTCCGAACCTTCCACGTTGCATTTGCGGAATCGAATACGAATGATGCTACGAGAGTAGGAGAGTGTGACATACTGTATCGGGTCGAGCGAGCGGTTCGGGGTGAGCGACCAGAATGAGCTTGAAAGTTTTGTAATCGAAGAATGTTCGTAGCTTGACTTGTCGTGCTTTTCTCATTCATCCTGAAGCTTTGCCGTCCTTCTGCGCTCCAGTACTTCTTTCCGCGCTCGACCACTCTGCCGAAAGAGTCCTCTCTCCTTCTGAAACCGTCTAGATTAATTGTTTTTACGAAAATCCTTTAATTCAATACATTCTATTCTCCAAGCATATCCCCTTCCTCCCTCTTTCAATCTCTTACCCCCGTAAAGCTTTCTTTACCATCTCACAATCCCTAGCACAAACGAAACTATCCTCTTCTCCTCCACTTCCTCCGGGAATCAAACATTTCTTGTCATAATCTGAATAAGGACAAGGACAATCCCTAGGTTTATCTACGCAAACTAAACTTTCTGGACATAGATACGTTGGACATTGAACTGAAATGTCGGGGAGAAAGGGGAAAGAAGGAAGGGTTTGTTAGTGGTTGGAGGGATGTGAATCATTCAACGTCTCGAACAGGAGAGAGAGAGAGAGACTTACTGTTTGAGAATTGATCTTCCCACTTTATTGAAGCTGTTTGCTGTTGCTGTTGTTGGTGGTGTGCTTGCTGTTGATTGAACAAGTGCTCGAAGAATGCGAGAGAGGGAGAGATGAGACAGCAAAGTAGCGCTAGGAAGAACAGTGAAATGAAGGGATTAGAGTTGGTGGAACGCATAGTCCGAGGCTCTACTGATCTGATCTTGTGTGCGGGGGAGTAAAGTCGAATTGGATCGAGAAGGAAGGGAAGCTGAGAAGTTGAGTCCGCAGAACTTCTTCGAAACCTGATGACGAGTTGTCAATAACAACGCGTTCGAGCTGCCTGTTGGCCAGATCACGCAAACACGACACTAACAGACGAATTCCAGAGCAAAGGCGACTGATTTCGCAATGAGAATCTCGAAGAATCATCCAAAAAAAGAAAAACGAACGCTCTCGGAGAGAGACGAATAGATTGAACAGCTTGGGTTTTTTTTGGCATTCATGTTCGAACAGAAGTGCACTCTACCCTCCAATCCTCCTTTAGATGACTGCAGTCCGTGTCCTCTGGAACAATTGTTCAACGATTTGACTAACATGTCCAATAGTTTCCAAACTAGTATCGTATGCTTTCTGTTTAGAGTCTCGCAACATGATCAGTAAACGATATATATCCAACCAAGGAAGGAAGTGTGGATAGACTGAAAGAAAGGGAAACTCACATCAACTTCAGGTTCATCGAAAACGATTAGACATCCGGCACCTTGATCCAAAATTCCATGGAAAACTTTATCCAGAATCATTTGACTCAACCTGTGAAATGACAACCGATGACCATCAGTCACGCTCTTACGGGAGAGAGAAAGAAAGAAAGAAAAAAAGAAAGAAAACAAGAGAGAGGAAGAAGAACTTACTTGTTCTCGACTTCTCTAACTGGTTGTTTGACTAGTTCTGCAACATGACTAATCTCTACCCTAGAGAAAGGTTCGATGATCCTGACTAGATTCTGTTCCAAAAGTGTATCGTATAGTGAACTCAAGTGATTCCTGATAATTGGGTCGTCTGATAATTCTAGAGAAAAGGGAAAAAAAAGACAAGAAGAAATTAAATGTCAATTTCGCGCATCGAGGATGGATTAGTAAGTGAGTGAGAAGAAGGGTAGTGTACCAGATTTGTGTTGTTGCAAGAGTTTTTCGAAATCTTGCAAACTACGATCTTTGTGAGCTTGAGCGACTAGTTTCATAGCTTGAGTATCTTTTCCAGAGTATTTCTGAGCTAATTTACCACCCAAAATCGAATTGACGTCTTCTGACTGTAGATAACAAAATATCTCAGGGGAACGGTCAACTTTTCTGGTTTTCGATCATTGAAAAAGAAAAAAAGAGGGAGAGTAAGAGAGAAAAACACTTACGAGTCCCAACATGATTTTACACAGGAGCATGTATTTGAGAGCGAGTACCGATTTTTCATCTTCTTGAGAACTCAAACCTTCGAAAGCTTCAAAGAAGTAAGAGTAGGCGGTTTTGTAATCTTTCTCTTCTGCGTGTAAAACTCCAGATTGTAAATCTAATTGAGCTTGTAACTGAGGTGGACAGTAAATTGAGTTGGCGGCAGTTCGAGCACTAACCAACGCTGCCTAAAGAGAGCGACAATTTAATCGACTTAGTAGATGCGGAGAGGGCCAGAGAGAGGGGGGAAAGAGAGATCTAACTTACTTTCGCTTTCGGCATGTTGACCAAAGAGTAATTCACTTTCGATTCTAGTAAATGAACTTCTGTCAAAATCATTTTATCATCCAACCTCTTCAATTCCCTCAACAACGAGTTTATCAAGTTC
This sequence comes from Sporobolomyces pararoseus, assembly GCA_010758995.1. Classification (NCBI taxonomy): domain Eukaryota; kingdom Fungi; phylum Basidiomycota; class Microbotryomycetes; order Sporidiobolales; family Sporidiobolaceae; genus Sporobolomyces; species Sporobolomyces pararoseus. The sequence continues at coordinate 1,147,738 of RSDY01000007.1, read as the reverse complement.
AAAGCTTCTTTGTAATTTTGATTCTCAATGTACAACCCGACCAACCTAGTTTCCAAATTCTGTTTCAAAAAGATCCTCTTGTCTCCTTTCGCCCATTCTGAAGATTCCAAAGTTGCTTGAATTTGAATCGGAGTTGAATTAGGGATCAGGGAGAAGTAATCGAGCAGAGTTCGAATCAGTTTGGCAGTTTTAGCTTTCGCCAAGTGTTGTACTAGCGGTCTCGAGTCTTTTACTACTTGAGCCAACTTGTCAGCATCCCTGTTACGGATACTCGTTAGCTCGATGGGACATGCAGAGAGAGGGAGAGAGAGAGAGAGATGGACATACTTTTGATCCCTGAAGAGTTTGCCTAATTCCAAGATTGCGGATTCTTTCTCTTTCAACAGATCTTCATCTCGAGGTCCTGTAATCGTATCTCTCAGCTTTAGATACGAAGGATAGAGGATAGAGAGAAAGAGAGAGAGAGGAGTTTACCTGCAGGTTGATCGAGAATCTGACGCAAGAGTTGTTCTTTCTCTATAGGGTTCGTAGTAGATTGTGCTTGTTGTAGCACTGAACTAGTAGACATTGTCGTTATCGAGAGAGCTGAAGCGGTAAGGGGGGGAGAGAAAGAAAGAGAGATTCGATTGATGACGACGCCTCGCCTTTCCCTCTCCTCCTCTTCTCCTGCCAATCACTTCCTACTTTCATATACACGACAAGATGTCTACAACGAATGACAGTACAAAAAAGCCTAGTACAGCGATGGACGACGCACCTCTCCCGATTCCGAACCTCGAATTACCTCAACTCGTCTTCATCCTCAACCAACCTAAAGCAGAAAGGAAGAGGGAAGGCGTGTTGGACAGACTGCTGAAATTGATCGAACAAGATGGTGAGCTTTGCCCCCTCCTCCTCCTCATCTCTTCTCGCTAACTAACTAACTCTCCTCCTCCCTCTTCCGTCTTTCAGAGATGGCACCTTATCTAACCCACTTGATCTCTACGAATCAAATCCCTTCCACTTCCGAAACCGACGCACTTTTGGAATCTCTCAAAGAGAAAAACTCTTCGCACCTCGCAGAGTTGACCGACAAACTGAAAGATTCTCAAGACAACTTGGGAGAGACTGAAGTGTCAGACTGTCTGAGGGACAAGGCTTCCTACCTAGCCAAGATTGGAGAGAAGGAATCGGCGTTGGAAGCTCACGAAGAAGCGTTCAATAAAACTGCTGGCAAAGGTACCAAAATCGATTTGGTATTGACCATGATCCGTATCGGCTTCTTTCATTCAGATCCTTCGATCGTACAAACTCAAATCGATAGAGCTCAGAAATTGGTAGACGAGGGAGGAGATTGGGATAGGAGGAATAGGTTGAAAGTTTACAAAGGTTTACAATTGTTGTCGGTTAGGTCGTTCAAGAAAGCTTCGGAATTGTTGTTGGATGCTCTACCTACGTTCACAGCGAACGAACTGATCGAGTATGATCAGTTTGTTACGCTTTGTGTTTTGGCTGGAGTTTTCGCTTTGGAGAGGAAAGAATTAAAATCTAAAGTAAGTTGTTCTCTTTTTCTCCCTCTTTCTCCTATTGCACTAATTTCTATGGTCACTGCTTGTTTTTTCGATTTAGATCATTGAGTCACCAGAAGTCATCTCCGTATTACCAAACGTACCAACTTTGAAAGATTTCACCGATTCACTTTACAAAACTGATTACTCTACATTCTTCCGTTCACTCGGTAAGCTACCTTGCTCCTTCCTATCTTCTCCCCTCCTTAGTACGACTACAGAAGACCCCTCCTGATTTGTATTCGATTTGCGCTTGTTTAGCTACTGTCGAAGAAGAACATTTCTTACCTTCACTACTCCTTTCAAATCATTCGAAATATTACACGAGAGAATTACGCCTCAAAGCTTATTCACAATTACTTCAATCTTACCGTTCCGTCACTCTAGAAAGTCTCGCACAGGCGTTCGGAGTCACTAAAGAGTGGTTAGATTCGTTAGTTTTTCTCTCCCTTTCTCTCTCTTTTCTCTTTTTTCTCGTCGAGACTGATCACCAAGTCGTGCGTTCTCTTGTTGTTGAAATCAGGGATCTAGCAAGGTTCATCTCTACTGGAAGGTTGAATTGTTCTATCGATCGAGTTGAAGGAATCGTAGAAACTAGGAGACCTTCGATCAAGAATGCTAGGTATGCAGAGGTTATCAAAACTGGAGATCAAGTTTTAACTAGCGTACAGAGGTTGAGTAGAGTTATCGGTTAAGATCCAATTGCAAGGATTAAAGGGGGGGAGGGGATTCAATAATGAAAAACCGAAACGTTCTGAATCAATCCAGTTCGCATTTCCGCGTTTGGTTGCCTAGGACTGAGAAAGCAACGAGAGGATAGTGACAGCATATATACTCGAAAGAGCCTTCTGCTATTTCGAGCGAGATGAGAGCGCTCGAGGCGTTGTCTTCAGACTCGTTCGTTTCCCAAATTCGGTTCTCGTCGCCTCTCTCGACACTGAAACAGATAATGATGGCCCAGGAGGACTCAATCGACTGGGCCTCCGTTTCGCACTTCCCCTGCTATCGAACGACAACTTACGACCGCCTGAGGGACAGAATTGCTGTTGCTATTGCTGTGAAGGAAGACCTGCTTTCAACAGGAATGCAACTGACACAGAGCGACTCGCGAGTCGGAAATCTACTGCCTTCGTGAACTTGCGAGACTGCTGCTACATCCGTCAATAGTTTGAATGAATACATGGTGGTTTGCATCCACCTAGGACTCGATTGACTGAATCTCCGATATCTCCTTCAAAATTCTGGTTTCTCCTCCTCCTTTACTCGGTATTTCTGCCGTCGACCTCTAGAGCTCGCCTACCGGTCTCTCCTCGGGGTATCCTGGCACGTCGCTGACCCATTCCAACGCAATGTTGCCTTTTTCACAAAATTGTTCCATCTTTCCTTTCGCTTCCTCATCCCTTTCAAGTGGCTTGTATCGATTCTCGTCCAACCCGGATTCTTGTTCTCCTTTCTTGACCAGATACGAGAGAGTGGGTGAAGGTGATGGGAAGGAATAGTGGAAAGGTAGTCATAAAGGTAGGAAGTGTTTAGGCCGAACGAACAAAGAACGAGACGTTGCGGGATGGAAGGGATCTGGTGCAGAATTTGGGCTCGCTCGAATTCCCGGAACATTGCGTGTGACTCTGTGTAGTCACATGAATCTATCTCGAGCGAGACGAGGGCTCGACAACCTCGGAGGAAGTCGACTAGTTGAGCAACGAAGGTTGAAGGTCGGTCCCGGTGGAGTGGTAAAGTGCTGGCAGAGAGCGAGAGTTCTTTCAAATTTGAGAGCGTGTCGAGGGAGAATGACGGAATCGAGCGGAAGTCGATGTCGAGAGAGGTGAGGCGAGACGAGGAGATGAACGTGGAGAAGGAGGGCCGATCGAGGGGACAGTTGCGGAATTGAAGACTCTGTAGCTTGTCGAGAGGAGGTAATTTAAGGACATCCGCGATATTGATCTCCTCCTCGAATTTGCACGCAAAGGTTCGAAGGTTGGGAAGTTTCGATAGAAGCAGTGGAAGGTCTTCATTTTGAAACGGGGCTTCGATGAGGTCGAGATGCGTGACGGTCGAAGGGATGTCTAGAATGAGGGCTCGTCTGTTCTCCTCGTCGAGTGTATCAGGCCGATAGTGTTTCACCGTGAGGGTTTCTAGGTTTGGGAGAGTTGGGAGAAGTCGATCTGCCGGTCCTCCACCCAAGTTTCTGTCTACAGTCACATCCAACTCTCTAACGTACCGCACCCATTCCGGATGAGCTTTGAACACTCGAGACAAAGCGAGTTGACGCGATTGCTCTCGCTCCCACCATCGCCGAGCGTCTTGCATCCATTCCTTCGCTTCGTCGGCCTCCATTGAGTTGATCGCTATTTCGTCTTCCGAGTCTTCTTTTCTGCTTTCCCACAATTCGAAATCGAGCGACAAGGAGCGAAAGAGGAAAGGTCGACAGAGGTGGAGTAACGATTTCGAAGCGAGACAGAGTTGACTGAGGTCTCCTCGATATAGGCTGCAGATGATAGCTTCTTGTAGCTCTAGAGGTAGGTTTGTGAAGCTCATCGTGGGGGAGGAAGTGGAAGGAAGGTGTTTGCTGATCAAGAGAGAACGCGCGCGTCAGTCAGGCGGGGTCCGATGCCAGAGAGACGAATCACCCACCAGACTGGTCCTGTAGTTGTTTGGATCACTCGAGAAGCGCGTTTGAAGGATGAGCGCGAGGTGAGAGAAGAGGAAGAGGCTAAAAGCGAAATCGCTCTCAAATTCTCAAACCTCAGAAAACTCCAATCCTCGAGTCAACCTTTCACAGCTCGAAACATCTGGAGAGTCTCGAAAGCAAAGAGCTGACGATGAGTGCTTTGTGCAAAATCTTCGGTACTGCGACTACCAAACGAAACCTACAACTATGCGAAACTGAAGTTGCAGCGACGATGCTACTTCGTCGCAGAGATCAATTGACGTTGAGAGCACGGACGCCTTGACAAATGAGTCTATAATGGCGAGGCAACCTACGAACAAGAGAGTGGGGGTCACTGAGAACGACAAAGGCCAATAAGTGAGAAAAGAAAAAAACGAAAAAGAATAGAAAGACGAAAAGAAGCAGGATCAAATCAAGGGTATTCCCAAAGACAGAATATCGGGGTGTATGTATAGTTTTGTAACGAGTTGGCGAGGAAAGATCCTACCGAGAAACTATTGCTCAATCACTTCTCTCTCTTTTTCTCCTCTCTCAGCTCTTTCTATATTCCTCCTCAATCTTCCCATCTCGCCTCGAACGATCTCTACTTTGTCAGAGTCCTCTTTCTGTCGTGTACCGAGGAGTTCGAGAGATCTCAGAGCGGTCGAAGTTTCGTTTGCGAAAGTGGAATTGAACTTGGTTGTAGTTGCGGAAAGAGAGCTAACTGTCGAAGAAAGTGAAGAAGCGACTTCTGATCTCGATGCCAGGAGTCTCTCGACTGTGACAAGATCCGAGGACGATCAGTCCTCTTTCTGGATAAGTTGTGCTCACAGAGATGGAGAACTCACGAGCTCTCGATTTTTGTTCGAGTTCCTTCTCTTTCGTTCCCAGACTCTGCTTCAACCAATCGAGGTCTCTCTTCCAACCGTTTTGCATACTCCTCATTCCGTCCCTCAAATTCTCGTATTCCATCTCGACTCTCTTGAGTTCTTCTCTCGATTTCTTCTCACTCTCTTCCAAGTCTTTCGTACGAGATTTATGTGTCGAGACATACGTCTTGTGTTCAGTTTGTAGAGTCGCGAGAGATGCTTCGGCTAGTCGGGCGCGCGAGAGGGTTTCTTCCGTAGTGCGTTCGCGTCGATTCAGTTGTCGAGTGAGAGATTCTATCTCGGTATTGAGTCGTTCTTTCGTTTCCTTCAGATCCTCTGTAGAGCGTAGCAGAATGGGAGTCAGTTATTTCGGGTTTATGAGAGAGAGCGAGAGCGAGAGCGATCGAATTGAAAACCTCACCATTCTGTCTCCCCAAGAAATCTACCGCTCTCTGACTCAACCTCAGTTGACCTCTCGTACTCTCGAGTGCGTTCTTCGCCTGCAACAGCTCGCTCTGTAGTCCACTGATAACTTTCCCGCTCCCGCTCATGGCACTACTCGCACTCTTACTCAACCTCTCCCTCGCAGGAGTTCCAGAAGAGAAGAATGGGTTTTCGGGCCGAGAGGTAGAAGAGAGGTATTGAGCTGTACGAGTGTAGGTAGGGTCTGACAAGCGGGATTGACGAGCTGCGAGTAGGATAGGGGGAGGTGAAAGTGATCTGTCGATATCTTCTGGTAGATCTGAAGAAGAAGGAGAAGGAGGACCACTCGTTGTCGTTGTCGTTGTCGTTGTCGTCGTGTTGACAACCGTGGGAATCGAATCGTTCGTTATAGCTGTCGAAGGTAGAGGAGAAGGGGACCGACTTGGAGGCGATTTAGATTGACCTTCGTTTGAAAGTAGAGCGCGATTGAGTGCGACGGGACCGACTGGAGCATAGCCAGAGTTTGACGAAGTTGGCACAGGTATCCGAGTCGGGGAAACATTCGTGGCTGTCGTCGCTGCAGGAGTGACGATAGCTTGAGGGATTGGAGGAACTGGTGGAAGAGGAGAAGTTGGAGGTGGAGCTGAAGCCTCGGTCGAATGGGTTGAAGAAGCAGAAGACACTCTCCTCGTTCGGAGCGACGTCGGAGAGACGGACAATTGACGATCTGATAGGGAGTGGGACAATTCAGGAGAGGTCGAGGGAGAAGAAGTAGAGTTTAGAATTTTGCGAGAAGGTGAACTCGAATTGAAAGGTACTGCATTTTTCGCTATTCCCAATTTGGCTTGAAGCTATACATTCCTCGAGAGATCAGTATCGAATTTCGGACAGAGCGAATGAACGAGGGAGGAAGGGAGGGAGCCCAATCTGATTCACCTGAGCGATTTCGGCTTTGGCAGATCTGAGTTGATGTTTGAGGATAGATTCCTCTTCCCTCCAACTCATGTTTCCGTTTGCAGAACTGCTCGGAGTCGAAGGCCTGTGTGAGGGTTTGCTAGAGTTGTCGCGAGCTGAAGTTGAACGAGGGATCGCTGAAGGGGTTGAGATTGAAGGAGGGGCGCAAGGGTCTACCGGGAAAGGTTCTGGTGGTGGTATACCTTGAATGTTGGTAGTATCTTGCAGCATTTGACGCGTCCAACTTGGAAAGAGAAGGACCAGGAAGAGAGAGGGAGGGAATTCGAGACGAGGGATCTGATCAATCGATTCCATGCATCTCGTTTTCAACCACTGATCAACAATATTCTTCTTCGGAGTACATAAGGGTTCGAATCGCGACTATCTCGACCTGATGTCATACTCGTTGAGAGCACTCAAGTCTAGTCCGACTCTCCTCCCGAAGCGACCTCTCCATTTCCCCTCATTCTCCACTTCAGCCCTTCGTACTCCTCTCCACCTCAACAGAAGTAACCTCAGATGCACTCCTACCCTTCCTACCCCTCTGCGGATATCCTCCCTCGTTCAACCTAGAAGATTCTACTCGACTCCTCCCTCTACTTCCAATTCTCCTAATTCTTCCTCTCCTTCTCCCTCTCCCTCTCCGATACCCTCAACAGCGACGAAACATGAAAACATCTACACTATTCCGAACGCTCTCACTTTCGCACGAATCCTGTCTTGCCCGTTAATCGGTTATTATATCGTAAAAGGAGAATTAGGAATCGCAACTTCTCTACTCTTTGTCGCAGGAGTTTCAGATCTAGTCGATGGCTACCTCGCGAGGAAGTACAATATGGGGACAGTGCTAGGAAGTATTATGGATCCAGCGGCAGACAAACTGTTGATGACAACGATGGTCGTCAGTTTAACGATGAGGGGAATGCTACCGAGTGAGTGCCTTCCTTCCCACTTCCTGTTGCCATTGCTGTGTTCGTTGACTGGTTAATTACCTCGTTCAGTGCCTCTCGCTGTCTTGATCCTCGGTCGAGATGTACTTTTGATTTTGTCAGCTTTTTACTTTCGTTACGCTTCTTTACCTCCTCCCGTAAGTTATCCCTCTCCTCAAAGCTCCCCAAACAAACCATTGATCGTTTCGGATCTCTGCATAGAAATCTTTCAAACGCTATTGGGATTTCTCTATCCCTTCCGCGTCGGTTCATCCGACAACAATCTCAAAATATAATACTTTCTTGCAACTAGTCTTGGTCGGTACTACAACTGTCGGACCTCTACTACCTTTCGATATCTCCACTCCTCTGACCGCTCTACAGTAGGTCTCTCCTTCCTCTCTCTCTCTCTCGTAAGCCCTCGCGAAAGTTTCTTTGACTGACTTGGGCTCGTTTTTTTTTTTCACGTCATAGATGGATCGTAGCTGGAACTACGATTTGGTCAGGTCTCAGTTATGTAGGAAGTGGTTCAGCTATCAAATATCTGAAATAGACATTTTTTGAAACAGGCAGAAAAGGAAACCCGAGAAACCTAATTCAGCTCTTGCTTTTTTTTCGCAAGAGGTCGAATTTGACACGATCTCTGGAATGGCAGGGAGGTAACAAATTGGAACAGAACAAGTCGAATGATGTAGAAAATCGGAAACTACACTCCCTGGTTGGCATTTTGGACTACGAAAAAAGAAGAAGAAAAAACAGAAAGAAAAAAAAAAAGTCCTCTTTCTCCTCGTCTTTCTGCTTCTCTGCCAAACTGCGCTGAAAAAATTGCTATCATCCCCTCGTGCACCGCATTCCTCTCCTCTCTCTTTCCCTTTTCCCGAGACTTCTCACCAAGCTCTGTATCCTTTGATCTCCCTTCGAGTGAATGGCGACTGTCTCCTCCTTGCTGCCTTACATCCAATCGTGGAATGTCACTTCAATCGCACGGTCTCGACACAGGTCCAATGCAGTCTCGTTCCAATCATCACCGTCACCGAGGGGCAAGCCCAGAGTCACAAGTCGGGAGGATCGAGCGGGAGAAGATAGGAAGCGCAGGAGGTCAAGGCTCGTAAAGAAATTACTTTCAATGACCGAGAGCGATTGGATCTTGCTTGGAAGATGCTTGAGGATAGTGACGGGAGGTACGGTGTGATCGAAGGAAGCGCAGAAGTAACCTAGGTCGACTTGGAGCCTGACGAGTTCCGGCGTTTTGTCGAGTAGAGCTATGAGAGTCGAAGTGACTTGAGCCATACTCATCGGTCGAGAACCGAAATTGTAGAGGGATCTTTGAGTCCCCACGTAACGAAGAGGAGAAGTGAGAGACAGGGAAGCGAGATGGGAGAGGTCGAGGGAGATGAGGTAGGCAGCGGAGAAGAAGCTTCCGCTGTAGGAAGTGAAAGACGTCACAGCGGACAGGATTGCTTGTAGAGATGGATACTAGGCGTCGTCATACTCGGGAAGGTGGAGAGCCTCGAGCGTTGGAGGGAAACGAAGGTCCTCCTCCTTGTCCGAATCGACGGACTCAATAATCCCAGTACGAGTCAAATCGAGAGTTCTGATGGACGGGTGGGAACGTAGAAGGTGTCGAAGGCCATTCGTATTGATTGGAGAGCCCTCGAGTTCTAGTCGGGTGGCCGAGGAAGGGATTGCGTCGAGAATTGCGAAGGAGAGTGATCCGGAACCGGTAGCGTGAGGACGAGCAAGATGGAGAGTCGAGAGACGGACGACGCCTCTGAGTAGCTCTCTGGTAGCTTGTCCCACTGAGGTGTCGTCGGTGCAGGTAGAGGGGTCGATCATCAAAGAGAGGGAGGTGAGGTAGGAGAGGAGGTGAGGGAACGTTCTGACGACTCGGAAGAAATCGTTCCTTTATCGTTCATCGGGGAAGTCGGATTCTGCATCTAATTGGGACCCAACGTGCCCGCTCCAGGTGATAACGAGCTCGGAATGGACTCGGATTGACGCTTGAGCGTAAAATCGAATCTTCTTCGAGACGAGGAGAAGATTGAGGTGGTCTCGTTTGTAAAGTTGTTCAGCTATGAGGTGAAAGACTTCAATCGGAAGGTTGCTGAGGCTCATCGTGGTCTGTTGCACTGAAATATGAGACCAAGAGAGGGAAGCGTGTCAGTTTAAGCAAACCAGGAACAGAGTGAGAGACACGAGCTTACAGATCTCTTCGAGTGGTGCACTATATCCCTCGCTGTTTCTGTGAGTCGACTACAGTCGAGTGAGGCGAGAAGAAGGGAGAGAAAGAGGAGGGGAACTTGTTCGGAAATCAGGGAGTACGGATCCCTCTGTTTGTGCAGAGTTCCGCGGCAACTCCGATTGGCGACGACAAGCAACTGCGGTAGGGCTACCGACCCACTAGAGAATAAGCAGCAGCTTTGAAACACTACCTCTCACACATCGGAGGATGCTTTTCAACTTTCGACTCTCTTTTGCTTTGCTTCTTCCCATTTGTCTCTTGAACTCGAGCTGCCTTCAGATCCACTGATATGATCCCTTGTTTCAGTAGCACATCTTCATCTCTATGCTACCACGCTCTTCCTCAAACCCTTGACAAACTCCCTCGCGTTTCCATCACTTCCAACTAACCTCTCCAAGAATTCCTTATCTCCCAACCCTTTGCCTTCCTGGACCCTGACTCCCCTGATCTGCTTCAACAGGTCGACAACTCCGATCGCTTCTTTCGAAGTGAGCCTTGCAGGAACTTGGAATTTGCGAAGGGATTGTAAAACGTCCGAGTAGGTCGAGTAAGAAGAAGAAGATAGTTGATCGTAAGGGGATGACGTTGTCGAGGAGAGGAAATCGTTGAGAGCGGGAGATTGGGAAGGAGATAGAGAGCAAGGGGAAAGAAGTACTGAACCAGTAGCCTGGAAATTGAAAAAGCAGAAACGTCAGGAGTCGAAATCTCTCTGCAAGAGAGGAAAACGACCAAGCTTACGAATTGTCTTTGGCCAGAAACAAATTCGAGAAGCATTCGAGGAACGACTAGGGAGAATGATTCGATAGCGTTGTAGGAAGGATCGACGTATCTAGTCGTTGCGAACAGTGATTGACAGTCATCGATCGCAAGGAGAACAGGACGGCTGCAACGCACAAGCGAGAGTGTGAGCTACTCCTGAAAAGGGAGTTAAAAGGGAGAAATGAAGATTCACCTCTTTTGCGTTGAGAGTTCTTCGATCAAAGCTTCGAAGACGCTCGTGACGATCTTCTCATCTCCTCCGGCGGCCTTGCACAACTCTTCCAAACTCTTTCCAGCCGGAACTTTCTTCTCTCCTCCACCTGCGCCTCCGGTGAAAGTGTGCTCTTTGGAAGTTTTCAATTCTTTGAAAGCTGCTTTGTTGACTGCCGAGAGTTTTGTGAGGAGGGAAGAAGACAAGAGGGGTTGGTCGAAGAGAGCTCTAGGTTGAGAATAGATGTGAGGAGTGGAAGAATTGACGAGAGGTGTAGCTACGAATCAATTTTACGTCGTGTCAGCGCCTAATCGATCGATTCTAGGTAGCGGAAACAAGACTTACCGGAAGGCAAGTAGAAGACGACGTAACCTGAAGCTTGAGCGTAGGAGATAGCTTGTAACATCAAGGTACTTTTACCGGTACCGGCTCCACCATCTGTTTTCTCCTCGCAAACTCGCAGTTAGCTTGACATAGACGCAAGACACTGAAGTGAAAAAGAAGAAGTCTCACATAGTACATGCCTAGAGTCTTTACTCGAACGCTTCTTGCTCTCGTCTAAGACTTGTTTGATCTCCAAAGTTGCTTGTCTGACTACAGTTGCCGGCTTCGATGAGAATGAAAACTATATGGGCACACTACAGTGGTCAGTTGACACTCTTTATTGAGGTTTGGAGAGGATTACTCACCTCTTTCTGTTGAGCAGATGGGATTGACAGAGTTTTGAAAGCTTCCAGAGTAGAAGGAGGGAACGCCTTGACTTTTCCTACTGCTCCTTGTGTGAGACTCTCCTATTACACGTGATCTTCCGAGTCAGCCCAACTAGCAGAGAGGTAGGATACAGAGAGAGAGGACAGGCGAGAAACGAACGGGATGCATAGTTTCGATTCGAGAGAGATCTGGGGGTGGCAGCGTTACCTCTGCTAGCACACTTCCTGATCCGCTTCCTGCTGCCGCATCCTGAAGCACAGCAGTGAGCAGAGCCAGTCAGCAGCGTTCTGATCGAGAGAAAGTTTGAGAGAAAGGACTTAGACTTACATCTCCCTCGGCAGCTTGCTTCTTGTTACGAGCCCAAAGTGCTGCTTTGCTGCTAACTGTTCGGCCAGACGAACGGGTCAGAGAAGTCGAGACGAGTGATTTGGCTTGATCAAGAGAATTTGCGACAAAGATACTCACGCTGTTTCGGAGGCAAACGCGCCGTGCTGGTCGTAGAGAAGCTACGAGAGCTGTTGATTACTGTCCGGGTAGTGGTGCTCGACGCGCGAGTTGACATTGCTGATGATGTTCAAAGTTGAGGGAGAGGAAAGTTTCCAGTCGCTTCTTGGGAGATTCGTCAAGTTCCTCTCGTTCTCGATGGTCCTCTGCGAGTAGAGTGTACACAGCGCTCTTGTAAAGAATTGCAACAAACGGAACCGAGAAGAAAACGAGACAGAAATAAATCGGGAACAGCGCAATACAGAAATTTTGGAAAAATGCCAAATCGGATTCGGTTTAGTGGGAAAGTCTCTCTAGCGGTTGTCTATATATCTCGACAACTCCAGGGGTCAGCTCATGAGGTTATTTGTGTGGTAAAAAGAGCAACGTACGCCAAAGTAAAGTTTTGAGATTGTTCCAAACCTCCGAATCGTTGTAAAGGTACTGGCAGAGAGAAAAAGCAGAGCAATGAGCATATTGTACGATCTTTCCGCGTCGTCCCAACATTCTAGGGCAACGTGCGTCTCTTCAAAGAAGCACAGACGCCGGAAAATTTGAGAGCTCTTTGGAAAAGAATACGAGACTGCGAGGACTCACCTGCATTGAATGAACCATTCCACCGTGAAGAGTGTCCCTTCGCTCTCTGAATAGGTACATGACGACTCCCCAGGCGACGGCGGCGTAAACTTCGAACACTTTCGAGTTGGGAGGACGAGATTTCGGATAGGGATAACCTGGAGGAAGAGGGAAACCATCGGCAGCTGTTTTCGGTCGAGCAGATGCTGGAGCAGAGGGAGGAGCTGGAGGTCCTGCTCGAGGTAGGAACGAAGTGATCACTCGAGAAACGACGTAGAGTACAATCTGTCGAGACGATTTTTAGGATTTGCGGTTCGAGAAGAAAAGAGATCGGAATAATGTACTCACCTGTTCGTTGACAGCGTTTCTTTCACCAAACACACACCAACCTCCGATCAATCCTGCGAAGAAAGTGTCCAAACTCCTCTGTTTCCCACCTGCGAGAGTTTTCTGCAACAACAAACAAGTCTTGTAGATTGCGACAAACTTTGCTAAATTCAAAGAGTGTTGCTTAGTTGCTTTGTAGACGTAACGTAGTCTCTGTTGTAGTCTGTCTCGGAGAGCCAGGTGATTCGGAACGAGAGGAGAGGCGGGGGATTTCAACTTCAACTCTCTTTCATGACCATGATAGGCTAGGGATAGGTAGGACTCACGTTCCGGTTTGAAAGATCAAACTCATGACTAAAGCGTGAGGTCCTCGAACTCTTGCACCGTAGACTAACCCATTCCTTGCTCCTTTCAGAATCGCTAGAATGTCGTGGTAAGCTGGATTCCGTACCACTTGATCCAGTGTTGCTTGTAGTCCAGACATTCCCTACTCTGCTATCAGGTTTTGTCGGGAAGCGAGAAGGTGAGAAAGCGAAAGAAGGATGTCGTCGATCAAAATGCCGAGCTAGCCGGTTCTTTTGAGAAAAATTTGAAGAAAAAAAGTAGCAGTAAATGTGTGTGTGCAACTGCAGACCATGTAGAACGAGGGTAAGAGCTACAACAAGAGGAAGGAATGAGGAAAAAACGAAAGACGAAAAAAACAAACGACACTGAAATTTGATACGAGACTACTGAATGGAAAGACTTTTTGTAACGACAAAGGGTGTATGGATATAAAAACAGGAAGGAAAGAAAGTCGAAAACAACAAAGAGAGAGAGAGAGAGAGAGCGCGAGTGAGACAGGAAAGAGGAAAGGTTTTTTACAGCGAAGCTCGAAAGGCGAGGGCTGATCGCTCATGGTCGATGAGACCTACCGCTAGTTGTCGTGTTCAAAGAGATGGCATCGTCTTCGTAGACATCTTCTCTTTCAGTTTCCGTCTCGAACCCTGCTCCTTGTTCAGTTTCGTAACCTCCTTCAGTTTCTTCTCCTTCGTCGTAAGAATGGTGCTCCGTCTCGAATCCATCTTCGTCGTCATCTCCATCTCCAAAACCGTCATCCTCGTCATCGTGAGCGCCACCATACGTCGCACCACTGCTACTGGGAGCTCTTCCCGATAATTTTGAAATCCTCGAACTCAACGTGATCACACTCTCTTCATCTGGATCCACCATTCTCCTTCCGTTCCCACTCAACATTGAATCCGTTTCCGAAGCTGAACCTGACATGATGCTAGGAGAGTAATAAGGTACACGGGAAGAGTTGTTGTGCAGGTTGTTTCGAGAAGCTAGAACTGTCGGTTCCGGTCGATGAAGATCAGAGAATGGTGAAATCGATTCGTCCCCGTCCTCCTCGTCATCATCATAATAAGTGTAAGCAGCTGAAGAGCGAGAGTCGTAATCGGTGGTCGAAGGTGCGAACAGTGAAGTCGAGTCTCGAGGTCCGTAAGGGTCTGGTCCTAAACCGATTCGAGGCTGTTGTTGTCGGGACCTTCGAGCGTAGGCGGCAGAGATCGAGCCGGTAGAGACAGAGTTGGTAGTGAAGCTGGAGCGAGAATTCGAAGAACGAGTGAAGACAGTTTCGGAGGGGAAGAAGAGGGAGGTGATTCCTGAAGATTCCTTTTGTTGCGTCATGAGAGGAGGAGGAGCAGAGTAATGCGGATCAGAGAATGGGTTTGAAGATGATTCGTGAACGAGGAAAGCAGGAGGAGGGAGGTTGTTGTCGGAGCCGAGTCGGAAACCTCGTTGTCTCGTGTTGCGTCGTTTTTGTCGGACGTACAACCAGATTGTCAAGAGGATGCCTCCGATAACGACAATAGGGATCACTGAGAGTATGTACCGTGTCAGTAAGAGAGATGCGAAGTGCTTTGGGAGGATAGGAATCTCACCGATTCCGACCGCAATTTTTGCAGCGGCATTGTTGCTCGAATCGTCCGCATCTCCATCTCCGTCATTTGTAGCAGCAGAAGAAGGTGTCTGGTTTGCTTCTCCATACGGATCTGACGATGCAGTAGCTGAAGCGGCTGACTTGGTCGAACTCGCTGTTGCGATCGAGAAACTCGAAGGGTTGAAAGGCCAGGAAGATTGGTTGTTGTTGATTCTTCCGAAGCTGGAAATAGCAGAAAATTGTTCAGCATCTCTGAGAGAGGGAGTCGAGGGATCGAGAAACTCACGTATCGGCCATGGAAAAAGCCCCGTGATTGTTGTTCGCATAAACCCAATTCGGTAGAACGGTAGAACTAGGGATGTCGTAGGGGAATGTCTTTCCGAAATTGATGTTGCTCATAGTACAATTCGATACCCAATCGTTCCACTGTGCGAGAGTTGCAAAAGTCGTTAGCCAAGTCGAAACCAAGAGAAAGAAAAAAAAGATCGTCATACCGAGGTTGAGAGGATTGGTGTGGTCGATTGACATGCCGCACAAGCCTGAGAGACGGAGAATTATTCGAGAGGTTAGCAGAGTACAGTAATTTCAAAGGTCGATCGAACTATGATGAGGAAGCGAAAGAGAGATCTCACTTGAACTAAATTATAGCCCGCCATACTGCAAATGCATTCTGTAGCTTGCCATTGGTTCGGAGCAGGATAATGGTGCTGCCCTCTTGCTTGATCGAGTGCCGAAAGTGAATAATCGTCCCGTTCGCTCGAGGGAGAGTCACACACTCTGAACAAGATGTGAGCGATTTGACAAGGGTTCTGATACATCGAATTGTCGAGAGAGGAGAAGGCGGGGTAGCAGATGTGCTCCAAGTCTTGCAGTGCATCACCCATGGTGTTGGTCGGTCGTCTTGGTACTCGAGAAATTAGGAGCGGAGGTTCGAGAGGGAGTGAATTGTCTCAGTCGGTATCAGAGGTTGTTGAGGGCTGTCGGAATAGAAGTGATCGGTCGAATAAGGTTCTCAAGGGCTGTGAGACCCGACTCCGATCTTGATACGGCTACGCAGGTGGTGAGAGGATTTCAGGCTAGGACGAAGGAGAGAAGGAAATCCGTTTGACCGCAATTCATGCTCTCTCTCCTCTGTCTGACAATGACTTCATCTCAGATCTTGATCACCAAGTTAGAACAGCAAGTGCTGGATGAGTATTCTCTTGTAGCGCGCAATCTCGACGAAGTAAGTGCTCTCTCTCTCTCTCTCAGCTCGCGACTTTCGTCCTCATTCAACGCGTTTCTCTCTCCCTCGACAGATGGCAGCTGTTGTCCAAAGATTGTCTGCTGTACAACCTCACCTGTTGGCAGAGCTGAGACCGCTTGAACGCAAATTAGGTCTAGTCTTCACGCTCTTCAAAGGTCAGTTTCGCTTGTTTGTTTTCAACTCTGTCAATTCGCTCATAGTTAAGTCTCTGTATGTATCAACAGCGTCCGTATGGTCAATCTTGAGACAACGAGAGGATCAACAAATGTACGAAGAAGAAACGAGGCAATGATGAGAAAATTTGAGGGGGAAGTTTTACACGAAATTTGTTGTTGTTGCCATAACTAAAACCTTACTATATTTATGATCTTTTTACATGTTCAAACCACCCATTCCTCGAGTAAGTCCACCAACTCCGGGAGAGACAGACCAGATAACCAACCTTCCGTCAACTCCGGTAGTACTAACTTTAGTCACATCTTGACCTCCGTCTCCTCCTCCCTCGTAGGGACGGACCGAAGTGATTGTGTTTTGGTGAACTGTCAAGAGCTCGGTTCCGTTCGAGGTCAACTTCTGTCCAGCTGCGACACCGGCGGAAGAAGGAGCGGCAGGCGAAGAAGAAACTCCTCGAGAATCGGCAGCTCGGAACATGTTGAACGCCTCACTACGGTTCAACCTTCCGACTCCTCCGGTGGCGGCTCCAGCGCGAGGTGCTCCAGATCCAGTACGTTGGTCGAGAGATCCGGTCGCGTTCCATCCAGTTTCGAGAGAACCTTCGAACGTGAGAGGTTGACAATCGTGACCTGCAGCGATGAGAGTGTTCTCTGTCGTGAACGTGAGACTGAGGCAAGGAAGAGAAGGAAGGTTGAGGGTGTAGGAAGCTTGAGGAGGTTGCTCAGGCGCCGAAGGATAAACGACAGTGAGAGTCGAATCGTGACCTGAGATTCAAGCAAGAGCAAGAGGTTGATCAGCTCTCGTTCTCCATCAGAGTTTCCAATAGCGACTTACCGACAAAAGCGAGAGCGTCTCCACTGGGCGAGAAAGCGACTCCGTGAACCCAACCTCCAGCGGGGCTCATAAATTCTCCGCAAACCGTGTTGAAAGGAAGTCGTTCTCCCCAAACTGAAGGTGAAGGTCTGCAGGGATGTACAAGATGAGTCAGTATTGAACAAAACTCGGGAAGAAGGGTAGAAAGGGAGACTAACTTCGAATCGACTCCCTTGATGAAAGCTGAAAAGACTCTTGCGATTCCATCAGCGCCTCCAGCTGCCAACAGTACCGAGTTTGGGTGCCAATCGAGACTGAGTACCGTGGTCCTCAAGGGCTTCTTGATGTGTTTCGCTACCCACCAGTTCGATTCTTCGTCGAATTGACAAACTGAAATAGTTCTCGCTCCGGAAGCTACTGCAAACTTCTCCTCGTTCGGGGACCACCTGACGAAAGTTGCTGAACGGGTGAGTCGGAGGAGTACCAGAGTAGGTTGCCAAGTTTGTTGTCCAGTCGAGGGATCCGAAGTCAAGTTCCAGACGTAAGCGTTTCGATCGTGAGAGCAGGTAACGATACGGTTCGTGTTGGGAGCCCAATCTATAGAAGTAACGAGTTTGTCGTGCTGTGTAGGCAAGTACACCTGTCAGTCTCGCTTCCGAAAGATAGTAGTTGACGTTGACGATGACGATGAATCTTTACCTCGGTCAACGTGTGCAACAACTGCCAACCAGAACCAGTAGATTGGAAGATCTGTACTTCATTCGTATTCGGGGAGATAGCGACCTCTGTACAAGACACAGGAATGCTACTCAGAGGCAAGTCGGGACGGAAAGGAGATCAAGGAGGGGGAACAACTCACGGGACCTGTCTGCGTTGAAAGCATGAGCGGTGACCGGTACGTGAGCGATTTGGTGAATTTCCGACATGGTTGATTCTCTTGCTCGAAGGACGAGGGGTGCAGTCAACTTCGAAGTGAGATGATGAAGGTCAAAACCTGTTGAAAGAGGGGAACAGTTTCTAAACTCTTTCTCGTCACTTTCAATCATGCTCAAATCGACACAAACACTACTGAACCCTCTGAGAATGCGGCGGATACGACCTCCAGCCAGGAACGATGTCGTACTCGATCGGAGAGTCGGGAAACAATTCGCTTTCGCTTTCGGAGGATCTGCTCTCGCTCTAGGTGGAGCTGCTTGGATGACGAACAAGGATACTCAGGACAGGAACAAGGGGTACTGGTCAGCCTGGGGTAGGAGGCACGGAACCGGTCTTCAGCCAGATCTCGCAAGAGCAAGGTTCGAAGAGGTTTTCGAAAGGGCAAAGTCACTCGTCAAGCAGTTTCCTGGCAATAGACTCGTCGTGATTGTCAATGAGAAATGGATTGAACTCGGGGAAGCGAAACGAACTCAAGCTGGTCTTATCGCAACATTTGGAGCAGTGTTTCTCGCATGGAGATTGCCTGCTTCTGCACGGTTTGGCAAGTGGCTAGCACACGATCCCTTGTCAGGGAAGTCTGTGACTCAGTTGACGTCGGTGTTCTCGCATCGGGTCAGTCTTTGAAGCCTTTTCTCTCCTCTCTTGGGAGTTCCGACAGCTCACATCGTTTTTTTTTTTTGGCTTTCGACCCAGACCCTCCCTCATCTCGCTTTCAACTCTATCGCTCTCTACTCCTTTGGCACTGCATGCTTCTCGTACCTGAATTATTCTGATACGCTACCTCGGAGTACATCGCGTTTTGAGTTTCTCGCATTCTTCGCTGCAGGTGAGCTACGACGTTGCTTCTCCTCTGGTCCTTTTCTCACGCTGACTGACTGCTCTCCTACTCTACTGAAAGCTGGCCTTGCATCTTCCTTTGCCTCGCATGTGTGGTTCTCTCGCGTGATCGCTGGTCGACTCGCGCAAATCGCTTCACCTCTGCAAGTTCGCTCATCGATCGTGCCTTCCCTCGGCGCTTCAGGTCAGTTCTCCACCTGTCTTACGTTACTTGACTTTGTACTGATATCGAATTCGAATTTGACAGGTGCCGTGTATTCCTGTTTGACTTTGACAGCTCTTTCCTTCCCCGAGTCGAACGTTAGCTTGATATTCATTCCTTTCATTCCTTTACCCATCGGTACGGCTTCCTCCACTAAATCTAGTCATTTAGGTGGCTAACTACTGCTCTTTTTGACAGGTGCTGCAACGGGAGCTCTCGTACTAGTCGACCTCGTCGGTCTTTTCCGAGGCTGGAGAA
Organism: Sporobolomyces pararoseus; assembly: GCA_010758995.1. Taxonomy (NCBI): domain Eukaryota; kingdom Fungi; phylum Basidiomycota; class Microbotryomycetes; order Sporidiobolales; family Sporidiobolaceae; genus Sporobolomyces; species Sporobolomyces pararoseus. Next base: position 1,128,670 of record RSDY01000007.1, on the reverse strand, counting down.
TGTTTGATCACGCAGCGCATCTCGCAGGAGCTGGATTCGGTGCAGCGTATTGGTTTATAGGTCATGAATGGTTCGAACAGCTGAGGGCTCAGATGATTAAATTGAGAAAGAAGGAAACAGCGATTCAGTGAATTATTGCTAGATGACACAGAGTGAGCTAGATAAGTAAATATTACGACAACACAATATGACGGAGAAAATGAGTGTGAGAGGTTCAGCGTTTGAACGCAGAGAGACTGCTGCGTTTTGCGAGCGACGGTCCGAATTTGACGACGTTTTTGCTGGCTGTGCGAGCGGAAGTAGAAGGAGGTTTCGCATTTTTGAAGAACGGGTTCGGAGGGCATGGAGAAGGGTGAGCTGGGCGCGGACTAGAGCTCAGAGAATGAGAGAAGTGCGTCGAAGAGGAAGTCGGAGGAGAGGTCTGATAGGAGATAGGACGGGTTGTCGTTTGATCTATCTGTGAGTCGATTTTGCGCTTCTTCTTCAACAGAGTACTTCCGGTGGTGAGATTTCTGTTGGGCGGTACAGAGTGAGGCATCGAATTCCTGCCCTTCTCCTCCTCCTCTTTCTCCTCCTCCCGGGAGGTCAGAGCTGCGTTCGGTCGCTCATACGGTGGAACGTAAGGAATATGTCGTAGCAGCGTGAGTCGTGATTGTTCAGCTGCGACGATGACCCGTTCTGGCTTCGGCGTAGGTTTCCTTCCGGCGTAAAAGGAGAATCCAGTGCTGATCTGTTCCTCCCAAATCCGTAGCGCTTCTGCCTCATCTTCTCGAAGTACCTTCTCATTTTCCTCCTCGTCTTCCGTATCCGAGAATGGCTCCCTGGTTCGTTTGGCTGCCGTCGTTTGTTTCCTCGTTCCCACATCGTACAAACTCGCTCTCCCTCCCACTCGTCCTTGACCGACAAACTCCCCCAAAGCGACACTATCTCCTGCACCAGTTCTGAAAGCTGCTCCTCTATCTCCAAGAGCTCTCCCTTCATCCTGTACCAGTTTCCTCGCGAGCGATTTCGTGCTGGTCAAGGTTCCGAACGCCGCATGATGAGTTGCCAATGCTGACCCCGAGAAGTTCGATAGAGCCAACTGCTCGTTGTAGAGTTCTTCCGTAGTCTTCGGACCTCCAGTCGAATTGGAATCGGATGAAGCTGGTCGACGTTCCATCGAAGAGAGATGGATTGTCAATTGTTTCGTGAGAGGGGATCGAATCATGGATGGTAGTGAGCCGATCGGAGCCTGATGGATCCTTGCGAGTCGATGAAGGAGAGAAAGGATTCGGGAAGAAGAGTAAGAACCTCCGAAGAGTTGAAATTCGACGAGATTTTGAGCCAGATCTCGACGAAGGCGAGGTGGCGCGAAGGAAGGACGGACACCAGACTTGTTGAGCTCTCCGACAACGCTCGTGGTACAACGCGTCCTGCGTAGATCTGAGAAGAAGGTTCACACGTAAGCTCAGTTTCAGTTGAGACTTCCGAGAGTCGAAGAGTGAGAAAACCTTACCTAGCATTCTCAGGTTTGGCAGCTTAGACAACCTCGCAACTCCAGCGTTTGTGACTCGAACCAACCCTTTCAGCGAGAGTACTTCTAGGTGTTTGTAATCTTCGGAACCAGAAGCAGCCCTCGCGAGCCAGGCTAAACCGTCGTCCGTGATCGAAGTACTGTCCAGCTTTAGCACTGACAGGAATGAGGCTAAGGGGTTTCGAAGTTTGTAGATATTCGAGTCGGTGAAGGTAGTGTCTCCAGATAGATCGAGAGTGGCGAGGAAAAAGGGAGGAATGATTTCAGGCCGTCGAGCCCAAATGTTGATCGCTTCTTGGTTGTATTCCTTGATCGAGTCGAGCTCTCCCTGGTCACTAGATACTACCAGCCCTCTGTAAGTCTTGAACCTGTCTGGAAGGTCCAAGCCGAACTCGAGGGCGAAACTGAGCCAGAATTCGAACGGGAGTAAATTTTCTTCGTCGTTTCTGATTCTCCTCACTCTATCGAAGAGTGTTCTCGCGTGCATACGGTGATGGACCGAGTCGAGCATGACGAGTTGAGACGCTTCTCCGTAGTTTTCTGCAATGATGTCGAGGCAGCAATCGCTGAGAGAAGGGACCGAAGTAATAAAAGGTCTGTCTGTTGCGACTGTGCGGCTCCTGTAGTCGAAGTAGGCGCGTTCGTCGAGTTGAGTTCTGGTCTTGATCGGTCCGGAGGGTCCCAGAGTAAAGTCCTAGGGCCAGGAGAGGAGATCAGTCGCGACGAGGAGCGGATCGACTCTTATTCGAACTCACTTGATAACCGACTCCACTGAGCTCGCTGAAGGTCAGCTTGGACGATCTACTCCCAAGCTACCCAGGTCAGCTATCGAATGGATGCAGCGGCTCGCAGTTGAAGCTAGAACTAACCTCTTCCCTCTGGACTCTTTCTCCCTCTGTAACTTGTCCACTTGACGCTGCCGTTTGAGTTTACGTTGCTCCTTCTCTTGCTCCTTCTCTGCTGCGGTGGGTCGTCTTGGTCGATATGGTTCGAACATGTTGAGGGGGAAACCAGAAAGAAGAAGTCTCTCCAGTTCGGGTGGTGACAACAAACGGGATCTCGACCGTCGAGGAAGGGAGCAGCAAAAACTTGCATTGACACTCGCTCGGAGAACTGGAACAGAAAATTACAACGGAGGAAACTGAGAAAATGGCACTTCGAAAACTATCGCAATACAGAACGTGTCGAGGCTATCGCTTCTATTCCTCGTCTTCGTCGTCGTCCTCGTCTTCATCGTCGTCGCCATCCTCCTCCTCTTCTTCCGTGGCAGGTACGGAAGGAGCGGAAGCAGCGAGAGCTGCTTGCTTCTTCTTCCATTCCGCTGCGAGCTGCAAGAATTTGAGAGAGGCGGGGTTCGAAGCTTGCTCGTCGTCGGCAAAGATAAGGTCGTAATCTGAGTATGAAAACAAGAACGAGTAAGCGTCCATCGAGAGTCGGGATGAAGGGAACTTGGAAACTCACATTCTTCCATCATAGAAGAATCGTCGTCGACCTTGCGCATCTTCTTGACGACGCGCGGGAACATGGCTTCCACCTTCGTAACATTTTCAGCGTCTCCGTAGGCGACTTCCATCTCCTTCCAAGCGTTGAGTAGAACGACACGCTGTTCCCGGAAAAGAAATAACGATCAGAGTTCAGGTTTCGAAAGTTCGGAATAGACGAAGCAAAACGGCTTACCTCATCCTTGAGAGATTTGTTCTTGAGGTCGGCGTAACCTCTCTCGTAGACTTTACGAGCTCGTTCCAGTCCATCTTGTTTAGCTTTCCCGACTGCTTCTTGATCGATCTCCTTGGGTTCTTTCTCTGCCTTCTCTCCCTCCTGGTCCTCGTCATCGTCTTCATCGTCATCTTCTCCGCTGAGTGTTCTCGCTTCTGCCAATCCGGCGTTTGCCTCGAATTGGGCGAACGAAACCCAGACTTTAACATGACTTGTCCTCCTGAGTAGCCTCTCGTACAACTCTCTAGTCCTGTCATACTCCTCCTCCTCAAATTCGAAGTCAATCCAAGATTTCCAGATGAGCTTTGGCATATCCATTGAAGGTTGATCGACTGCCATTTCGTAAATTGCTCGCACTCGGTCGTGATCTTGAAGAATCGTTTCGAGTTCTGTGAATTTGATCCAGGCAGTTGCATTTGAAGGGTCGAACTGTGACAGAAAACGTCGATTGTGAGAGTCTGGAAGTGATAATCGAGCAGAATAGCTTACCTCGATCCATTTTTGATACAGTGTTCGACAGCGATCAAATTCTCGTAGTTTCAGTTCAATGTCGATGTACTCCTTGAACAGCTATGATTGAGATTCAAGCGAGTCAGTACGCCACAGAACTAGATTGATCCGGGAGCGAAAGCAAGACTTGCCTTCTCTTTCGGAGCCATTCCAATCGCAGTTCCGAGAATCTTCCTCGCTGCATCCAGCTCTTGCTGTCGAATCTCAAACTCTGCAAACTGAATCCATACTTTTGCGAAAGTGAATTGCTTGTGAGGAACGAGTTTGAGGCAGGCTCGATAAATTTCTCGAGCTCGTTGCAAATCCTGCGCAAATTGACCCAGATGACCGCCATTAGCCCTGGTAGACGGGAGGAGAACGTTGCGTCGGACTTACCTTGGTCTCCAGCTCTTCGAACAAAGCGTAATTCAGCCATAAAAAGATGTAGCGTCTCCAATGTCTTTTCTCGTCCCTCGTCGGCGGGACTTGCGCTACGGCCCTCTCGTAAACCTCCCTCACTCGTTTGACTGCGTCTTCACTGTTTCCATCTCCTCTGCATGCGTCTTCTTCCAACCGAGCGTAATCGAACCAAACGTCGTAGTTCCTTGATTCGTGCGATAGCTCTTCCTCGTATTGAAGTCGTCGTTTTCCGAGGATCGTCACTTCGATCCCAGTCCTCGTACCGTGCTGTTTCTCAAAATTCGAATAAGCGGCGTAGAGTTGAGTTGAGCGAGAACGTGGTAGTCGGTCGAGAGCGAACTGTACGAAAGCGAAAGGAGCAAAGAATCAGTTTCCGACTTCATGAGGTACAAAAGAGCGAGGTTGGCTAAAGCTCACTTTGTAAATTACGCGTGCTCGATCGTACTCCTTCAATCTGACTTCCATCTTTGCGAAACTCGAGTAGAGAGATTGCGATTTGTCGATGCCTTCCTCATCTTGACCGAAAAATTCGAATCCCATCTGGTAAATTTCTCGAGCTCGATCTGAGCACGACAAGAGGAGCAGCAAACGGTGAGTAGCCTGATCATTCAGAGAGCTTTTAGTGGAACCTGCTGACCGAGCATCCCTCGTTCTTCCTCGAATTTAGCCCATTTAATAAAAGATTTAGGTTCAGGATGACAGTTGACCATTCTCTCGTAGATTTGACTCGCTCGATCCAGCTCGTTGTACCTCACTTCGAGTTTGATGTAAGCACTCCATGCTTTCTCATCGGGTTCCCACGCCATCCACCTCTCGAATACTTGTCGAGCTCCCGCAACGTTACCGAGTAGTTCTTCAAGGAAGACGTATTTGTACCAGATTTGATCGATTCGAGGGAGAAGGGTGACAGCACGATCGAACAAGTTGCGAGCGTGAGAGATGTTTCGCGCTTTCAGTTCCTACCGAGATGCGTTGAGACCGAAGAAACGTCAGATTCTCATGATGAAACGCCTAACGAGGAAACCGACATACCATCTCAGTGTAAGCGAGCCATACTTTCAAGCTGCTCGGTTCGACATCGAGAGCACGCTCAAAGACAGATCGAGAACTGAAGGCGCAAAGGGGGTGAGTTTCTAGTTCTATTCTTTTGCTAGGCAGTTTGTAGCAGGAGAGTAGCTGGCTTACCGAGGGAACTCGTTTTGACTAGCTTCCCAATTGGCATACTTGACCCATGCTGAGATCTAAAAGTAACGGAAGCAACACAACGTCGAGACGGTTTAGCTGCTGTAGCTCTGGAGGGAATGGGCAAACAGACTCACATTCTGCCGGGTCCTTCGGATAACTTCTTCAAACTCTTGACGCTTCCTCCCTCTGTACTCGTGGAGTTCCTCAAAGTCTTCGACTCGTTGTTTCGGTTTCGGGGCGGTAGTCTCTTGGAAATCAGCTGCTTCACGTAGAAGTTGCTCCGCGGTGATCTAGAGCGCTCAAAAGTTGGGTGCGAGTAAGTTTCCGAGTACAAGAGAGCGGTTTGAGAGACCGGAGAGGATGGAGATGAGGAGGGAGAGATGAAACTCACTTGAATCGCTGCGGGCGCCCTGTTCTTGACTCGACCAGATCCTTCACGGCCTGACATACTGCCTTTAGAGTCTAGACTGACGATCGGTCGAATCGAGAGTGAGAAGATGTAGGATGATCAACTACTCGCCTCGAATATTCTGAATCTCTCCTGATTTCTTTCAGTCCACTCGAACTCTAGTTCGACTTGATTGACTGCAGTGAAATTCTGTGACAGAAGCTTACTTTCCGATGAGACCTTCTAGAATGACCAGAAGCTACCGAGATCTAAATCTCGCTCCGAAATCCGTTTTCCTGTCTCGGCTGTTTCGTTACGACGAATGAGCATTCGCCATTTCAGCTACTACTGTTGCTGTCGAGTCGGTTCTCTCGCGAACCGGGTACCTTCGCTCTCCTCCGCTTCTTCCTTCCGGTCTACGTTCTCGCGGCAGAAGTCTGTTCCTCCCACGGTCAGGACGTTGCGATATGAACATGGTTGCATCCTACAGAACAAACCGATCCAACGTGACCTAAACAGCTAACCGAACAAGGTGTGGAAGAAAAGAAAAAAATCTAAGAGAAACAACAGGGAAGAAAGAGCTTGCTTCGTGTATGTGAGCTGATCGAAAGAAAGTTGCGTGAGGTACCAAGGAGAGAATGCGAGGAAAAGGTGCGCGTGGGTGTAATGTGAAGGAGGGAGCGAGTGGAAGAATATGAACAAGGCGGAGTGGGGTAAGAAAATGCAATTATTGAGAGTAGAACGAGTGAGATTGTACTCGGTAGTTGAGCAGGTGATAACGAGAAAGAGAGTGTACATGCGGTAAGAGCTAGTGGAAGGAGAGAGATGGAGGGGAATGGAAGGAGAAGTGGAAAGCTGAAGCTGGTTATTGATTCGATCCGAGAACTTGAGCTTCACGTTGTTGCTTCAGTTCTGGATGTAATGCTTCGGCTCGACGGCGATCCGCAATGAACAGGTACTTCTTGAGACTATCTTCCGAGACGGGCTTTGTCAGGACGAAAGACGCTCCTTGCTCGAGATACTGTTCTTGATCCGACAGAACTGGAAAAGAGCCGAAAGGAGAACGTCAGTCACTCTTTTTATTTGTTTTCCAGTAGTTCTGTACGTACGAGCGTTTGCAGTGACTCCAACGACCAAGTCGTCTCGTTCGAGAGCTCGTAATTTCGTCACAAGTTGAACTCCCGACATGACCGGCATCTGCAAGGGTCGAGCGAGACGAGCTACGTTAGCATTGTTTTGTCAGAGTTGAGTGCAGAGAAAAACAAGCTGACCTGGTTATCGAGGAAAACAATGTCGAAATTCTTGTGAGCGTCGACTCCAGATCGAGGATCAATGCCGAACGCCGTTTTCTTCCTCATCCGATCAGGTATCCGTTCGCCTTTCTCCTCTGCATCAAACTCGTCTCGATCACCGATTTCAGTGATCCCTCCTTCTGTGCCAGGTTTCGGTGCAAGCATCAAGTCTAGAGCGATCTTTCCGTTCTCAGCGCTCTCGACTGTGCAGCCTAGTCGACTCATCATCCTACCCATCAATCGACGAGTCAAATTGTCGTCGTCGACCACAAGTACTCGGAGGGGTCCGTCAGGGAATTGAAGCTTGGTAGGTGCGGCCGGCTTGGGTTTGTTCGAGAGAGAGGTTGGAGTCGTCGGTACTGAAGTGACGACTGGTGCAGACTCGTTCGACAGGGAGGAAGCTGGAATCGTGACGTGGGCGGGAGCTGATTGAGTCGAGATATGAGAATGAGGCTCAGGTCGATGAGGCGGTTCGAGAACGAACGGTTGATCCGTCGAGAGAGAAGTGAAAGCTGGATGTTCTTCAGAGGGGGAGACATGTCCTTGAATGGTCGAGTCTCGAGAAGTGCTTTGACCGTGTATCGTAGCGGGAAGGGTTTCGGAGTTGGACGTGAAGGACTTTCCAGTCGGCGAAGAAGGAGTCGGCGAAACTGGATTCGAGAGGGAGGACGTGCGAGTTCGATCTGGGGATTCATCGATACTGTTGACAGTAGGATCTCGTAAGGAAGAGACGAATCGGTAATCGGAAGCTGAAGAGTCGCTCAATGGGGTGATATCTTTATCTTTCGTCGATGGGGAAAGATTGCCGCTTGGAACCTTGCTGACTCGCTTGCTTGGATCTATCGCGTCGTGACCATCCCGCGTTTGAGTACCGATCGCGAAAGGCAGTTCAACCCAGAAAGTAGAGCCTGAGGTTGCGAGAAAGGGAAAACATCAGCTCGAGCGCTCGTCATCAAGGGAAGGGGGAAGAGTGCAGATATTTACCTTGTCCAACTTTTGATTGAACTCCAAGACGACCTCCACTCAACATGACAATTTGCCGAACCAAACTCAATCCGAGACCGGTACCTTTCCCTCCTTGCATCCTTCCGACGTCGGTTTGAACATATGGCGAGAAGAGTCGATGTTCTGCGATTTCTGCCGGTCGAATTCCAATTCCAGTGTCTTTGATCTCGAAACGAACGACTACCATCTCTTTCGGTTGAGGCGAGATCTGGGATTCGTGTTGTTGCAGTCGACCAGCTGAAAGACGAGGAGAGTAGGTTTCTGAAGTAGAGTCGGAGACATCGAGATCAGTTCCTGCGGCCAGTTGAGCTCCGGTTGGCAGAGTTGAAGATGTAGAGTTGTGCTCCTCCTCGAGAGGATAAATAAGTTTAGTGTTGATGGTCAACTTTCCTCCAGATGGAGTGAATTCTGTACAGGCGACGGCAAGTTCAGCTAGCTTCTTTCGAGAGGATCCGTGGGTTCTGAGTGGGAGGACTCACTGCAAGCATTCGAGATGAGGTTTCCGATAATTTGACGTAAACGCATCTCGTCTCCCATAACTTTTCCGTCTCCCTCTCGAACATTCCCAATCGATTCGCCAGGGTAAGCGGCAAGCCACGCTAGTTCGTCGATTCTCGTATCAAGGGAAGTTTCGAGATCCAATCCTCGGGAGGCTGCATCGAGACGAAGAGGTACGAATATCGATCGCATCAAGTTGTGGAGCGAGAAGGGTCGAGAAACCGATGAAAAACCACCTCGTTCCATTCGAGAGAAATCGAGTACATCCTAGGTGAGAACGAAAACATGAGCAGCCTGTAAAGAAAGGAACAGGAAGTGGCAGAGAGCTTACATTGAGAACTTGCGACATCATCTGAAGGGATCCTTCAAGAGCAGAATATTCGATAGCGTTGTCCGAGTTGGCGTTGAAGACGTTCAAACCTTTCAAGTTCTGAACAGCTAACACTGAAGGAGTACGAGAACGAAGAGAGATAGTGGTTTCAGACGAAAGATTTGCACGAGAGACCCGGAGAGGGATAAACTTACAAGCAGTGTTGAGGGGAACTCGAACTTCGTGAAAGATGTAGGAAGAAAACCTCCGTTTGGCGTCCATCGTCTTCCTCTCGTTGATCTGAGCCCTCTGTTTCGCTCGATATTGCACCTTGAGTTCCGCTCTCATCGTGAACAGCCTCCGTTCCGAACATTCCGCCATATAATGGATGAAGATGATGAAGGCGTGGAAGAGGATGACAATGACGACGTTTCGAGCCCAGGCGTGGCGAACGGGAAGAATGGTAATGGAAACCGTGATCAACCAAGTAATTGAGAACAAAGTAGCTAGAATCCTCTTCATGTTCATCGCGAAAAGAGCGATAGTCGGTCCCGAGATGGCGTAGTACATAGTTCTAGGATAACGATCGCTCGAATCAGTTGCGGAGAAAAAGAAAAGGCCTCCAAAGGGGGGAGAGGGAGGGAAGCAGGGCCGCAAACTCACGACATGTAATCCTTGTTACCACATCGAGGATGCGGAGAGTAGAACCCACAGAGCTTCATGTCGATCAAGAAGGCGACACCAGTGATCCAGATGCTCGAAAAGACGTAAAGTTGCCAGATCCAAGGCTTCTTTCGAGGAACGTCGAAGGCGGCGAGGAAGACCAGAGGTACAGTCAGAAAGGGCGTTACCGCATACAGTTGAGCTTCGTTCCAATGTGTGAACGGCCGCGGTAGGAGGGCGAGAGTCAAAATCTAAAAAAGCGAAGGGTCAGGTTTCGATCTTTCTCTGACGGAGCGAAGTAATCTACGCACCCAATTAAGAATGAGATAGAGACTTCCGAATATATGGCGACTCTTGCTCGTATACCAGTACTGTAGTGTATTAGAAAGTTTGATCAACTTATGATCTACAACAAGAGTGAAAAGAATAGAAACTAACCTCTTTCTGATAGGCTTCTTCGATCGCCTTGTCGTGATAAGATGGCTACAATCGATACAAAGTTCAGTTGATACCGTGTGTGGTGAATTGAGAGACAGGAAATAGCTCACGTTGAAGAATCGCGAAACTTGAGGATAAATTCGATACCTTACGAACCCAAAGACAGCTTGAAGAGGACCGTTTGCTTCATATGCAGTTTGTCGTAAAGAATCTTCGTCGCTCGCCATCGTTCCAACTAACCCTGTACCGGGACTCGTTCCTGTACCTCCTGCTCTGTTGCTGGCAGTCGCAGAGGGAATCGTTGTTCTTTTCCAGCAATCGTACTCCTCTGACTGTTCCACCACCACTTCGTCGACTTCGTCTGGTTCCTCCATCTTCTCTTCGCCGTCCTTCCATCTCTGACTAGCAGGTCTGTTCCTTCCAAAACTGGATCCCGAATCTGAACCGGTCGTGTTGGTAGGGTCCCCTAGACTTTCACTCGGTGCAGAGCCGTTCCCTATCCGTCTCTTGAGCTTTGCCCACCTAACTTTGAGTTTGCTGCTAGTACCGGGAGGAACGAACGCTACTGCTGGAGGAGGTAACGAAACTTCTTCTTTGTGTTCAGGCATCTGTGCCTCTTTCAATGACATTTTCCAGGGGTCGTTGTCCGATGGTTGGGTATTTGAACGACAAGGTTTTGTCTGTAAAAGGAGAGAGGGAGAGTGAGAGGGAAAGGAATGGAAAGTGACGCGCAGTTTTTGGGTCGAGAGAGGTCTGAAACAAGTTGGGGAGCGAGAATTGTTTGATCGGTATAGAAGAGATGTGAAGAGAGTGGCTAACGGTACCGAGGATTAAGGGGGGGGAGGGTCGAGAAGAGCGAAGGAAAGAACGAGGGAGGAGACTGCTTGTTGGATCAGAGCGGGAAGTGCCGCTGATTCTACTTCGACGACTTGGCTCGATTGGGGAGGTCTCGATGCGGTGCAGACCACCAGAAGTATCTCCGAAGGGTGGACCTCGATACTCGCGAGTGTTGAAAGTCGGAGGAAGCGAGACGAAGAGGAGAAAAGTCGAGCAAGAGACCGAGAAAGTTTCGTTCAGGCACAGTCGTACCTTTTTCCGCCTCTTTCCTTCCCTTCACGCTGACCTGCGTGTCTACACTTCGTCCTGACCAGTCCAACGAGCAACCAAGTGCATCGTCGTCGACAGTGGAAACAGAAAAGGACGCTGACTACTTACTCGCTAAACGATGGCATTGCGATCCGGTTCGCGTGGATCTTTTTTTCGGTGCACCTTCTTTCGCACTACTGTACTCGGGAAGCGAAACTTCAAACGGGCGAAGGATAAATTCTGACTGCGACAAGAGTGAATTTCCTTTTTTTTTTTCTCTGGTAGACGGAGTACAAAAGCACCCTACCTGAGCGATTGAATACGGACTTCACATCAGTCAAGACTAGCTCGACGCTGGTGTTGATAGTGGCATTTTTTCGAAAAATACAAATCAGAGAGAAAGACGAGAGGAAAAGAGGAGGAGAGAGGTTGTTTCCCTCCAGTCCCGCAACTCGCTTCCAGGTCAGTCTACAAGCTCACAAGCGGGTACGAAGGGTACGACAGGGCCTCTGGCACTAGCGTATCGCTCTCTGCACCGTCCTCGTTCAAGTAGAGCAGACTCGCTGACAATTTTTCACTCCATCTCATTTGCTCACCCCCGTCGCTTCATGCTCGCCTGTACACGTTACGGAATTGTACTCCATCAATAGCAAGTCTTTAAATTCTTTGAGCGCCGGACAGACTCAAGGGTAGATCTTGCAACTCCACTTCCTCTCAACTTCCTCTTCAAACTTCCTCTTCGACTAGCAAAATGGTTCGTTCCCGCGATGACAAATTGGCTTACTTCGCCAAGCTCAAGGATTTGATCGAGACCTACCGTGAGTTTCTTCCATCCTTTTACTTTCTCCGGAGGGCAAGACAACGCAACGGGGAGTGAAATGGGATTCGATTATTGTGACTGGCAAGAGCGCTTGCTGGGAAACTGGAGAATCAGTAACAAGGAAGGACGGTGAACATAGGAGATTTGAACGAATCAGGCTCTCACGACGTGTGTTTCGAGAACATTTTTCGAAAACTGACTTTCGTCTCGTTTTCTCCTACCCTTGTTGTGCTCAGCCTCGATCTTCATTGTCAACGTCGACAATGTCGGATCCAACCAAATGCACCAAATTCGTCAAGCTCTCCGTGGCAAGGGACAAATCCTCATGGGAAAGAACACCCTCGTTCGTCGCGCTGTCCGTCTCATCCTCGCCGACAACCCCGACTTTGAACGTTTCCTTCCCCACGTCCGTGGTAACGTCGGATTCGTCTTCACTTCGGGAGACCTCAAGGAGATCCGTGACATCATCCTCGACAACAAGGTTGCCGCTCCCGCCAAGGCCGGTGCCATCGCTCCCAACGATGTCTACGTTCCCGCTGGAAACACTGGAATGGAACCCGGAAAGACCTCGTTCTTCCAGGCTCTTAACATCCCTACCAAGATTGCCCGTGGTACCATTGAAATCGTCTCCGATATCCATCTCGTTCCCGCCGGTCAAAAGGTCGATGCTTCGCAAGCTACCCTCCTCAACATGCTTAACATCTCTCCTTTCACGTGAGTGTTCTCTCTGTTCTTTCCTCTCGCTCGAGAGAGATCAAACTGATTGACCGATCAATGCAATACACAGCTACGGTATGAAGATTATCCAAATCTTCTCCGAGGGACAACTCTTCTCCGAGTCTGTCCTCAACGTTTCGGAGGACGAGCTCCTCGAGAAGTTCATGTCGGGTGTTAAGACCATCGCTTCGATCTCGCTCGCCATCAACTACCCTACCCTCGCCTCGGTCACCCACTCGCTCGTCAACTCGTACAAGAACCTTCTCGCTATCGCTCTTGCTACCGACATCACTTTCGAAGGTGCCGAGAAGGCCAAGGCTTACCTCGAGAACCCCGAGGCTTTCGCCGTTGCCGCCCCTGCTGCTTCTGACGCTCCCGCCGCCGAGGAGAAGAAGGAGGAAGCTGCAAAGGATGAGGAGGAATCTGACGACGACAGTAAGTTCACCAATCCCCTTCTTGCCTTGCTTCATTCCTTTTCTATCCCTCAAATTGACAATTTCACTCGCTTTCACGTTTCTAGTGGGCTTCGGTCTCTTCGATTAAACGGGTCGTTCCGTAGTCGCAAAGGAATAAGGAAGAAAAAAACTTAAGAGGTTTTCCGGAGCATTGGAATCATTCTGTTGTTTTTCTCTGTTCTTACTTTTTCTTTCCCTCTATTCTTTTGTTGTCTGTCAGTTACCTTTCCGGAATGAACTCGCGTTTTGTTCCGGATCTCTGTTCGCTGCCCTGTCTCTCTCGTGGCTTGAGAGAAGCGTCTCTCCTCGCACTGCGGTGATTGAGCCTTGCTCTCATGACAGATTCAGGAGGTGCAAACAATGCGCGCACGGTCACTCGAAACGTTATCTGCCAAGTGTGCCCGGCGCAACCCTGCGAAGAAGAAGCCACAGAGTTGCAGTTGAACCGCAGAAGCTTTTCGTCTCCACACCCTTTTGCAATTGTTTTATGTATATTTGTTTTGACTCAAACGGAAAACTGTTCTGCTCCCTTGGCGCAGTTGGTCTCAGCGCTGTATGCTTATACCGATCAGGAAAGAGTTTTGTCCAACTCTGTAAGACGACGTACCGGTCCCGGGTTCGATCCCCGGAGGGAGCAGCGATTCTGCAAGCAACCTTTGCTGCAGCTCATTTTTCCCTCCCAAGGCTCGCCGTTTTTTTGTTATTTCCGGAGGCGATTAACGAAGCTGGCTTCGATATCCTGGATTCGCCAGTTCCCTTTTGAGTTTTAGCTAGCTAAGTCTTACCATCTGATTCAGTGGAGACCGAAAAAAGGAGAGTGGAGACTGACCCGGACCCCTTAGATCGCGAATGCAAAAAGGAAATCAGAAGCACCCACCCGGGTTTGAACCAGGGACCTGACGATAAGCGATTAAGCTGCAGTCGACCGCTCTACCGCTGAGCTATAGGTGCTGATGTCAGAGCAGCAAAAATACAATATATATCTACTACAAATATCTAAAAAGACGCTCAGTCATCTCGTCCCCTTCCTCCCTTACCGGTGGATTTGGCCAGCAGGGCATGGAGCAAAATCAATGACGACTCAATGAGACAAGAATGGATTTTGAGGAGATCAAGGCCGTCGGAAAGAATCTCTGCCGGACTAACTGTTCCTGAAGCGAAGAAGCTATCGTGAGTTGCAAAGTGTTTCCGTCTCCCTCGCAACCCTCCTGCGGCGAGAGCAGCCGAGTGGCGTGCATGAGTGGGAAGGTTCAGTCGTGCCGACCTGAAGAGACATTTCTATGTACGGAATTGGGTGTCGCTCAAACACGAAAGGAATACGACGTCCGCACGGCATCAAGCATTCGTTCAGTTGAGAGCTGTCTCTGTTCTCCTCATCAGCCCCCCTCTATCTAGCGCAGTGGCGACCTCTCTACGGCCACCCGTGAATGTAAAAGGCAAATAAAAAAGGAAGAAGATGCAGGGCTTCTGCCAATTTCGCGTGAAGCCGCGCGATGGGAAACAGAGAAGGAAAAGAAACGTAAAATAGAATTGACAGAAAAAACAAAAAGTTAAGCTCACGGCGGGGCTCGAACCCGCAACGTCCAGATATCAACGTATGTCGTAAAAGTCTGGCACTCTTCCGATTGAGTTACGCGAGCCAGTTGCTGGTTGCTTCAGAGCAAAACATAACATATCAACCTTTGTTTTCCTTTGTCCTGTCCCGGTCGGCTCTCACATCTTCTTTTCAGTACTGATCACGTGAGCGGAACTCTGTCTGCAGCACCGTGACGGCGAAGGGTACATTGTTAATTTGCTCTCTGCTGATCAAGTCTATGATGTTCTAATCTTCGATGCTGGATAGCACAATCGAGATTGTGGCTTGTTTCCGGAAAAGGGCCGTGAGCTTAACGTTGTTGAGCCTCTTTCAAACACTTCTTTCGCTCGTGCATGTGGGTACCAGTGTACTGATAGATTGTCCAGACAGTCGACTAGCGATGAACTGCTGCTTACAGGCGAAGAGGCGAGAGAATCACACCTTTTGTCTCTTCTCTGCGAAGCGACTCGAGTAGACGTTTGCTGCTCTCGCTCGACTACCTCAAACTCTCCTCCTTGTCGCAGTGAAGGCCAAACTGGAGCGTCGCCATCGAGTCACGAGTCGGTCTGAGAGCGTTGGGCTCGGTTGAAAACGAGGCAAAAAGAAAGACGTTATTGCGAAAAAAATCAAGGCCCACTGCCGGAATTGAACCAGCGACCTCCCCCAGTCTCACTCGATAATCGAGCTGGTTGGAATCCGTTAAACGGCAACCCGAAGGGGGAATCATGCTACTAGACCAAGTAGGCCTCGGTGATGAAAGCAACTGCCAAAAATATAATATATTGAGTGTCTTTCCAAAGACGGTGTCGGAGTGTAGTTACAAAATAGAGTACCCCACGGAGACAAACGTACGGGCCCTACAGAGCAGATTCAGCTATCCTCGAGTATTCATATGCGACACTCTGCTGTATCGACGAGACAAAGCGGTAGGTGCTCGCCTGCGCGCGAAGTAACTTCGAATCGTCTGTTTTACGAGTGGGCTAGCGGTGTTGCTCATTCTTGTTGCATGCTGAAAGGTTTCGACGCGAATACTCGTACCTGTTGTAGACTGATGTGACGACGGGAACAGGTTTTTGCCTCAACTTACTAAGGAGTACAGGGCAAAAGAATCACAAAAAGAAAAGGCAACAGCTCAAGATCTGTTCAACTGTGGCATCCTGTATCAAGGCATGTGTTGGAAGTTAGTGGAGGATGGTATTGCAAGAGAGTCGGATAGATGGATTGAGATTCGCGACGAGTAAGCCGTTTGTGAGCGCGTGAGGATTTCTCTCCCTTCCACACGCAATTCACCTACGACTCTCTCAGGTTCGCTCTTCTCTTTCTTTGGGCAGTTCATTGCATTGATAGCTCGTGCAATTTACCTACAACGCTCTCAGTTTCAGCATGCTGATAAAGCTTGAGCTGTATGTACCCTGTCGCTTGCAAGGAGCCAGGGAAGTGGTGGGAAAAGCCTCTCTCAGTGAGTCTATCGACACCGAAGCCTTGGCACATACTTGAAGTTGTCAGCCTATTGAGCAAACATGAGACATGGACATTTCTCTGAATCAACGGTTTTGTCTGGCTTCAATTTGGCGTAGTTTGTCCCTTTCGCAAACAACGTCCGTGGACTCCACGCCGTGGAGACGTCGAATGTTGATGAAGACGGGTCAGTCGCTGTCAGATTCCTCACTGTCTCAGAGAGGGGACTCGAGGCCAAAGACTGGTTCCTCCTCTCACCTTCGACGAGATGTCTAGCACCTTATTGTGCCTCCTGCCTTGCTCAACGAGCCAGGATCTCGTTATAGGACTATACAACAAGGAACCACCTGGGAAACATCGAAATCCGCACCTATAGCTCAGCGGTAGAGCGGTCGACTGCAGCTTAATCGCTCATCGTCAGGTCCCTGGTTCAAACCCGGGTGGGTGCTTCTGCTCTTTTTTTGGCTTCTTCCACGACGACAGCCCAATTTTTTTGCTTTGTATCTGCTTTTTCTTTCCCTCCACCGTGTCGAGAATATTGTCCGACGGAAAAGAGGTTGGAATCTCTCACATCACAAAGTCTCGGAAATGGCTTCAATCGACAGTCAGACTGGGACGAACTTGAAGAAGACCACAAGATGTAACGAAGATAGAATGACAACAGACAAGGAAGAGCATACGAGGCAGATCTAAGGCGTGGAGAAGGAGAGGAGAATTACTGAATCTCGATTTCCATCTCTTCCGGAGCAGTCATCTCCTCCCCTCTAGCAACACTGTGAACAATTTCCCTTCGAATCTCGGGTGTGATTTGGAAGTGAGTCTTGGCTCGAAGGACATCGAGGAGGGCTTCTTTTTGTTCAGCTGTCAAATCTTGTTTGTATCTGCGAGATTTCGAGAGGGAATCAGCGACATGACAGTCAAGAAATCAACGGAGGAGAACAAGGACGCACCGTTGGACAAAGACAAGGAAGGATTGATGCCAAAGAACGGGCATCGTTCGAGGATCGCGCTTGAAACGAATAAAGTGGAAGACGAGAGCGTCGACAACTTTGTAGGGAAGAGCGTATTTCTTGTCGAGTAGAACGCGGATGAAGAGAGAGTTGGGACCAGTGTAATCCATCTCGGCGAGTTTGAGGAGAGCTGCCCCAGAATGTAAAACGGGAACACTGACTTTGGTCAAAACCGAACCGAGAATGGCAGCTTCACGAAGAGTGCAAGTTCCACTCTGTCGATCAACGAGTCAGGTCTTCAAGTAATCAATCGGAATGGGGGAGGGATTCGGAGATATGTAGAACTTACCTCGCAGAGAGGAAACAGTAAACCTTTGAAGAAAGCGGCAGGTTTGTAAATCGCTTTCTTGAGGGCCATATAGGTCTGTACCGACAACTTCCCACTCTGTCCGATCTCCTCCCTAACCTTTTCCAACAGAATCTCCTTGTAGAACTTTTGACTTTGCTTCGGGTCGAGATTCGAAGCAAAGATTCGAGTAGCAGCATAAGTTGCGTGAGGTGTCCACTGTTCAGGGTTTGTGATCATGACGAGTGTAGGCCACATCGAGAGGGTTGGTAGAATCTTGAAAGCTTTCGGGAGAGGTCCAGACTTGTAACGACTGAGTAGTTCCCCAACTCTGGATGGGAAAATTTCGCAAATCTAGTTAGTATCCCTTCTATTCTTGACGTACGTTACGAAAACACTCACTTTGTGTATACCTCTACTACTTTCGGGTTGAAGCCGGGAGGAGGTTCGCTGCGCACTTCTGCAGGAATAAGAAACGGGAAATCAAAAATCAGGCCGTGTTTCTGGACGAAATTCAACTTCATCGAAAACTCACCAGGTTCTTTACCTTTGCCTCCATCTTCAGCTTGTCCGATTTTCTCCATGATCAAGTCGGCCAGAGTTCGTCCTGGTTGAAGTTGTCCCTGAGGAACGTAGGCATCGAGAAGTGCTTGGTCGTCTTCGTCAACCTCCTGCGACTCGAGAATCTCGATCAGCGAAAACATGCAGAGAGTATGTGAAGGACAAATTGCACTTACTAGCTGCTCAAACTCTTCATACTCCTCGTCATCGTCGTCGCTAAAGTCTTCCTTGTCTTCCTCACCTTGATCTTCCTCTCCTCTCAATCTACGTTCAGTCGCGCTACTCGAGAGCCATGCTGTCAGTGTCAATTAACTTTCTACCGAGTTTGGAATGCGCTCACTCGACGTCGAGACCAAGTTCTCTCAAATCTTCCTCTGCAATTTCATCTTGTTGATCCCTCGCCATTGACAACACTTTACGACTTGTCTTGGCATTGAGAGCTCCCTGTAGACCACAATCAATAGTTCAGTACCGATTCCATAGCCTCCTTGAGTGTAGACTCACCTCCTCTTCTTGATGTTTCTTTCGATGAGATTTCTGTCGCTTCCCAGGTTGAGAAAGTACTCCCGCATCACTGAGCTCCCCTACATGCAGTTGAGTAGCAAGAGGGTCGTGCTTGAAGCCAGTGTTCTTCCGGGCTGATACGGCTTTCGGCATTTTTGAAGTTGGTGAGAGAAGGATGAAAAAAAGTCAAGAAGTTGAAGAATTCGATTTCGAAATCCTATGTAAATACAAATAGAATTTACACCAGATGATCTCGCAAACCATCCCCAAAAGGCAGGAGGAACCGTAAGCGAAGAACAAGAGATTAGATTGCGGAGATCCTAACGAGAGTACAACATTCCTTTCATTAAATCAAACCTATTTCCATCAGGTTGCAAATCGATAAACTGAGGTTGACCTGCCAACGAAGCTCCTCCACCAAACACCTCGTTGCCCATCCTGTCAACGTTGATCGGTACAGTACGGAGAAGGCCGTGATCAGGAGTGATTCCAACAATCCGCACCGGTTGATTGCTCGATTCCAGAGTAACTCGCTGGTCCCTGTCGCGATTCAAGCATGTCTAAGGTCAGTCACGGCTCACTCGAGAGGATGAGACGTGATCAGACGCACGAATGGATCCACCGACGCAGGTAAGAATCCACGAAAGGTTCAAATCCTCGGACCTGGAAAGTTTCCCACATTGTACCGAATTTTGCTAGGATCAGTGCCAGAAGCACTTCAGGCGTAAAAGGTGCGAGTGCTGATCCTGTTCGGCGGTTGTAAAGGTCGACTAGTTCGTTCAGAGAAGTGGTAGGCTTTGGATTACTCGTGTTGATTCCGCAACCTAGTGAACAATCAACGCGAGATCCCATCAATGAACTCCCCCTCGAGGCGCAAAAGACAGCAGATTCACAGAAGCGAGGACATACCTGTGACGATGGTGAACTCACCGTTCGCGAAACTCGAGTTGACGAGGATTCCTCCAATCTTTTTGTACCTTTCGATTCCTTCTCCTTTCCCCTCTCCCATGTCTGCATAGATGTCGTTCGGCCATTTGAGACACACTCCGACTTTCTCGTATCCCGGTAGAGCGCGCACGGCCTCGACAACGGCGAGTCCAAACAGATATTGAACGAAAACAATCCGAGACGATTCTGAGAGTGCGATCCGAGAGACGAGCGAGAACTGGAGGCAACCTGCGGGAGAAATCCAGGAATTTCCACCTCTTCCTCTTCCAGCTACTTGGTGAGATGCAAGACAGACGAGGCCCGAAGGCATTGCAGAGAGGAAAGTATCGTTTCTGCGTTAGGGATAGATCCACAAATTCAGTTGTCAAGGAAGGAAGGAACAGTTGCGAGAGGAAAGAGACCTACTTGTCGAGCATAGTTTGTGTACTTGTGACTACTTCTCCGTACAGTAAGGCTTGACCGATGGAAGGTGCACCGTTCGAAAGGTGCGAGAGGTTTGCAAAGTAAGACGAGAGGTTGAAGAGAGGGGTTGAAGCCGGAGCAATAGCAGACTCATCGCAGACACAGATGTGTTTGGGCTCTTGTCGGAGTTCCTCCGGATCACTTGTACCTTGACGAGAGCGAGCAGCATTTACGAGAGAATCGAAGGAGGAAGCGGGATGAAGTATAAAGGTATCGTTGCGATCGACTAGTCCTGCAGTCGAGTCCGACACGGCTTCTCCTCGGGAGGCGATTTCTGAAGCTATGCGTTGAACGAGGGATGGATCGGCTGCCGCGAGAACGAGGGGTAGAAGTTTTGGGAGTGGTGCAGGGCCGTCGGAGACATCGAGACCTAACTGACCCAGCGTTCCTCTGATCAGGTTTAATCGATCCAACTCCTTCTCTTGACGAGGTTTGCTGTCGAGCGAATCGAGAGAAGGGTGTTCCGGATGGACCGCCCATAGGAGAGCTTGACCTTTCCCGACTGCACACAGAACTCCAGCGACTTGCTTAGGTTCCGTCTCTTCGTACTCTGCCAGCACTTGAACGCCTTCTGGAGGAGCTTGAGGGTCGTCGAACACGAAAGATCCTCCTCCATTGTACCAAACTTCGCAACGATTCGGAGATTGAGACCAGTGATCCCTCCAAACCTCCCTCTTGAGTGACAACGACGTTTCCCTAGCTCCTGACTCGGTTTCGTACTCGAACCCAGGGAAAGTTGTCCCACGACAGAGTCCTTGAAAGAAACCTAGTTCTCTCGATCCTACCACTTCCAACGGCGTTCCTTTCTCGAATTCAATCTCCCGACACGCGTAGTATGCCCCAGCGCATATACCCAGGTACTTCCCGCCTTTCTCGATGTACTCCTTGATCCTTCGATTAGGTTTGCCAGAGAGGTCGAAGTGGTAAGGTAGATCTCGACCACCGGGAAACACGAGGAGGGCGCAGTTGTCGGTCCAAGGTTCTTCCCGCAATGTCTTTGGTGTCACGAGTTGAACGTCGTAGCGATGGGAGAGGAACGTCTTGAGGGAATGAAGTGTGTAATCTCGAGAAGAGGCCGAAACGCCTGAACCGTTGTACACTAGAACCTGTTCCCGTAGTCAGTTTTCGTAAGTTTGAATCAGAGTACTGAGAGCTCACGTTGAGTTTCGACATGCTCGAGCCTGACTTGGTAGGGAAGTACGAAACGGCCAGGTTCAAGAATTTCGAATTTCAATGTTCCTTCATCCCGAATTCCAAATTTCACTTTCTCCGACACCCCTCGCTAACGACATGGGGACGTGTCTGATACTCGTACAGCACTACCTGAACCTTACCACAAGTCTTTGACGAGCTCCCGAAGCGGTGTCGCCCATTGCTGAAGAATTCAAACATTGTTTACACTCGAACAAGCTTCTCTCCTCCCTTCTCTCTTCACAAGACGCTGAGTGAAGGGTCAAGAGCAGCAACAAGGTACGATTCTCCGCCCTGCCTCTGCTTGATCGCTCTGCTTACTCAGATTTCCTCCTAGCCCCCGATGACGAGGAACTCTCCGAGACTCTCTTTCTCTGGCAGCGTCTCGGGTTCATAGTAGTAGAGCAGCGTAGGAAGCTCAAGGATGAAAACAAGTACTCTACAAGGTGAGCTCCGGTTCGTTGACTCGCGTTTCACCGTCCTGACCCTGTTTTGTTAGCGATCGCACTTTCCGCCGAATTCAGGAGCGACTCTGTGTACCAACTGCAAGACTAGCTCGCCAAATGGATCAGAACAAACTCAAGGAGGCAGTACAAGAGGCATCTGGAAGCAGTCTGCTTCTTCGGTTTCGATTTCTTCTCTTTCGCTTCATTCAACCTCACCTTTCCCTAGATTCTCTGCGAACCGGAACAGTTCTATGTTATCAAAGGCAACTCACGACTTCAGCGAGCAGATTTGGTCAGCATACAGTTTTCGCGAGGCGCAATAAGTTGGATTTTTTTTTCTTTTCTTTGTGAGTTTCCTTTCAATCTCGTGCTCTCCTTCTTTCTCTCTTTATCTTCTGAAGGACCCTGTCGACTTTTTGCCTGGATTGCAACTCGCCGTTCGCTTCTGGCGGTCCCCCTTCGTTGGTGTGAAAGTGAGAACCACAATTTTGCTATTTTCTCTCATTTTGGATTCAACACCTCTTCGTAGCATTCGAACCTTTCCGAATCTCACACTGATCTGACATTACAGAGATCACCTCCTCTGGCGTATCGACGCGAGATCCCGCAGAGTCTGTAAATGCCGTGTTCTTCCTTCGATTCCTTCTTCCTCATGAGATCTGCTCCTTCCGTTCTCGTTTCCCTTGTCTACTCGCCATGCAGCTACCTTCGTAATGTCTGAATCCTTCCCTGGTCGTAGCCGAGCGTTGTTGAACGCTGTTGTCGAGTATCGAGACCCTTCTAACGAGATTTGCTGGCTACGTGTGATTGTTGAAAGATCACCCGAATGAGCATTCAAAGTAGTCCAGCGGCGAGTGGTCTTGCCGATAGTGCTTGCTGGTCAGAATGCTGAGAGGAGGTGCGAGGTGAGGTGAGAGACACGATGAGATGTTAACCTCGACCTGGAGCAGAGAACGCGTCGAGGTGCTGCAGGTCAGTAGAGCTGATTCGAGGCTGTTCTAGGGCATCATTGTAACTGACTATGATGCTTATAGAGTTGGGCAGAACGAGCAGGCGAAGTCAGGTAGGATTGAAGATTTGAGATTTGAGATTCAAGGGAATAGAAATTTGGAATTCGAACCTGGCCGTTTCATCGTTCGGTAGACTTGGAGGAGCTGAGATTGGAATTCAATATTCAATCCTCTCATCTCTTTCGTTCAACCCCTCCTCTCTCTCTCGCTCTCTCGAAAGTCTCGGCTAGACGCTGTATGGTGAGCGTAGATGCAGCGCGTACAAAGTCAGAAGAGGAATGGATACACGACCTAGGCGAGTTGAGGATCAACGCGGAGAAATGGTTTAGTGATGTATCCTGGATTGCAGAAGGAAGTCAGAAGGTAGTCTATGCTCACAAATGTATAGTGTACGCTCGAGCAACTGGTAGGTACCTCTCTCGCCCACCAAGCACCGCGTTCTGAGAACTAACTCTCTCTCTCTCTCTCTCGAACGCTCAGGCAATTGGCAGCAGAGGTTCATGGGATTGCCGCATAGTTTGAGCGAGTCAGACACTTCGTCATTCAACCATTCGACAACCTCCTTGAGAACTTGGACCCCGCACTCTCTGGTTCGACCAAGTTCGACTGCAACCCGAAATTCTCCTTCCCCTTCCCTGTCAGCTTCCCCTTGCCCTTCCGATATTTCTCACTCTTCGAATGTCTCTGCTTCCTCGACCATCCGACCTATCGTACTCGATTCGACGGACCTAGATGTCTTCGAGACTTCCCTCGAATATTTTTACACGGGAGGGAGAGAAGCAGAAGCTTTCGCAGTCGTCCTCGAAGGTTTCACTGAAGGCGGAGGAGGAGGAGGAGGAGGAGGGGGAGCTGTTAATTCTACAGAAGAGGAGTTGACTGGTGTCGAAAAACTCAGACAGGTATGTAAAGGGAAGATCTTGCACTAAAATTGATTCAGAGACTGATTTCGAAAGAATTGAGATCCCGACAGGACTTACATTTCTGCTGGAGAAGCAAACTCTTTGCAGATGTTAACATCGTACTGGAATCGCCGGACGGAACTGTCTCGAGTCCCTTCTCGGTACACCGTGCCATCCTCGCTTCTCGATCAACCTACTTCAAGTCTCTTCTCCTTGGCGATTACTCCGATTCTCAGCTCGACCGATTCACTCTCCCTTCTCCTCCTTTCACACCTCCTTCCCTTGTTTTCGTCCTCGGCTACATGTACACCGGAACCCTCGACTTCTCGAATCGAACTTTCAACCTCGAAACCGTTTTTGAAACCTGGAGGTGTGCGGCTTTCCTCTCGATGTCGACGCTGCAAATTGAACTAGAAAGCAAGATCGTCTCCATGGTCACGCCTCAACGCGCTCCGAGAATCTTCCAGTTCTCGTACTCGCCCGACGTCAATAGCGCTCTCCTCGCTAAAACGACACTGCCTCTCCTCGTCGACCATTTCGACGAGATGTGGCCGACTCCGTACATCGGCAATCTCGACTACGATCCCCAGATGGAACTCGTCTCGAAGCTACGGAGTCAGATCAACCCACTCACGGTTGCGAAAATTTCTCGTAAAACTCGAAAGTTACGGAAAAAGGTCGAACTGGAGCGTTCTCGATGGGTCAGCAACGTCGAATCGATGCTCGAGGCTGTGGAAAAGAAGCTCGTTTCGATCATCGCGAACCACCTGCCGGAGATCGTCGTCTCGCCTGGATTCATCGATTTGGTTGATGGAGTTGGGTTCAGTTCAGACGTTCTTGAATGGGTTCTGCTTCAGGTTTTCAACAAGGACGAGTTGCAGGAGAAGAACGCGCCACTTGCGTATCAAGCTCTAGTTGGAAGAGTATTGTTGCGGGAACAAGGTATCATGGTTGACGCAAGTTTTTCATTCCACCCTATCTCTTCTCCCTTTTCGTTCGAGCTGACCATCGTATCTTGAACGAGCAGGCTCGCATGCATGTCGAAGACACTCGCAATGGATTACTCAAGTACATCAAGACTAGGTGGGCTTCAATCAGAGAAGGAGGAGGTTTCGATCGACTCGAGCTTTGGTGTCTGAAGGAACTGGGAGAAGGTGAGATGCGCCTTACAATATCCCTCACTGAGCGACTATGTTGAGACTCTCTACTCTTGCGACAGAACTGGACATTTCGACAAAGGAGCTCCTCGCCGGTGACAGAAAGGACTCGACCCTAAGATCTCCTCCAAAGAGACTCATCGAGAAATCTGTATCAACAGCACGTTCCAGAGTGTCCGATCCTGTCACGCCTCGTACATCTTCAAACTCGCCTGTACCCCGCCAGTCTCTACCTATTCGACCTCCTCGTTTGTCAACAGCGAGCATCGCTTCAAGAACTTCTCTCGCCTCGACCTCCACCCCCTCGCAGGCACGACCTCTTCGATCACTTACCGCTACCTTGACTACTGTGCCTGTTACATCAGGCGTTCGAGCCTCAGCGAGACCTCTGGCCGTCTCGAATTCGACAATTTCTCGACCACCCACTCGTTCTCGAGCAACTTCTCAATCCTCTGCCCCTCCGTCGACAGCCCCAAGCGTTAGAGCTCGTGTTCGGTCAACGTCTGCAACTTCTCTCGCCAGTACCACGACCGCAACTCGTCGAGTCCCGACCTCTTCGGCGCAAATCCCAAAGCCGCCTTCAAGCACCTCACTCGGATCTTTAAATCCGAGGAAAATTAGCACGAGTCGACCACCTTCTTCGGCTTCTGCGGCTACACCAATAGCTCCTCGGAGTCGGAGTACTTCCTCCACTTCGCAA
Source organism: Sporobolomyces pararoseus (assembly GCA_010758995.1). NCBI lineage: Eukaryota > Fungi > Basidiomycota > Microbotryomycetes > Sporidiobolales > Sporidiobolaceae > Sporobolomyces > Sporobolomyces pararoseus. The sequence continues at coordinate 1,103,467 of RSDY01000007.1, read as the reverse complement.
CATCGACCTTCGAATGCCTCCACGAGACCTTCGATCTCGAATTCAACCTCGAGGTCTTCTGTGCGTCAGTCAACCCCTTCGAAACCGAAACCCTCTGTACCTCCTCTGCCCACCTCCTCCTCTGGAACGATTCGACCACGACCATTGAAAATCAAGTCGAAACCTCCAGGAACTTCTTTACTCTCAGGAATTCCCTGTATCGTCACCGTCAAGGGTACAAGACCGATCAGGATGAGAGCGATGGTTCGGTACCTCGGTAGCCTAGCGGGAGAGACAGGGCAATGGGTCGGAGTTGAAGTTCCAGAAGACGCGATTCCTGACGAAGCCAGGAAGCTAAGCTGGAACGACGGACAGAAAGGTGACAGTGAGTTGACCCAGCTATTCTCGAGAGAGTTCTGATCGGGACCTGACAGGACGTCCTTGCTGACGCACTTTTTTTTGGTTCCGGAATCAAGTTGACTATTTCTCCCTCACCCCGACGAGCAAAAAGCCGGAAATCTCGTCTACACCCTCAGCGACGCCTTCATCGACTGTCTCCCCTGACACGCCAGCCCAAGCAACCACTTCGACTCGAAACGACTCTCTCCTGCCCCCTGCAAGTCGGCGATCTCGACGAAGCTCAGCTTCGAATGAGCCTGCAACTTTGACCGGACCCACGAAAGGACTCTTCGTTCGTCCCAGTCAAGTGAGTTCTCTCTTGTGTCACTCTGGTTGAAAGATGCTGACAGCAGAACAACATCTCGGTTTGCGATGAATAGATTGTCTACGTTCTTTAATCTTCTTTCCTCGACAAGTGTTGTACCCTCCATCCACTTCGAAATCTCGTATCCATGCACCACTTGTCGTTCTATCTTTCTAGCTTCTTTATTCGCGTCACTATTTCCTCGAGTCGTGTTTTGTGTGTTTTCGTAATTTTTTGTCGTTGCAACCCTCGGTTCTGTCTGTTTCTCGCCTCTCAAAGGACCAGGTCTCGAAATCGTCGCTTCTGTTCCAGCGAAGAGAGAATAACTCGGCGAGTTTTTCCTTCCGGGTTCCTCCTTTCTATTTCAAACTATTTCACCTCTCGTGTGTCTGGGCCAAACCTATCAGAAATGGTGTTTAGCTTCACTGATGCGTGAGTATCTACACCTCGTCGCTCGCTGTCCTCCCTCGCTGCTCCTCCCTCTTCCTCTCCCTCCCCCACCTCCTCAGTTTTCTCTCTCCTTCTTCCCTCCTTTCTGCTCCGCTGACGTGCAAGTTTGATCTTCGTAACATACAGGTTGAGAAGACAAATCGCACACTATGCTACGTTCCCTCAAACAGGTGTTTCGCTGCGACAGATGGTCATGTTTGGTTCGTTTGTTCCTTGCGGTCCTCCACCTCTCTGCGCGAACTGACAGTACATGACATTACTTTCGTCAGGTCAAAACCCTTCCCAGGTATGTGAGACGTGTCTACCAGTGCAATCTCGAGCGAGATAGCTGAAATCCTCCTTTTCACAGGGAACTCTCCTCCGTGCTTCTCAATTCTTAGCTGGTAAGTCTAAAGTCATCTGTCAATAGAATTCCGTGATCATTCTCTGACAATGTCGTACGTGCAGCGGAATTACCGATACGTCTCGCACACAGAGTGAAAGAACTGGATGAGCTGCCTCACAATTTGAACAAGATGCCTAGTATCGAGAAAGTCAAACGTTGGTACGCAGAAAGTTTCGAAGTGAGCCTATCTCTCAATACCTCCTGGTCTGAATCGGTCTCTTTCCTGACCAATTCGCGACGCTTTCTCAGGAATTGGTCAATTTTCCGAAACCTGAACTTCCCGGCGAGATTGAGGACGCACTGCGAAGGGCGTCGAACGACACTTTGGCTCTACCAGAAGCGAAACCGAATCCTTCTCTACCCGATCACATGAAGCCGAGACCGAATCAGCTCAAGAGTAAACATGGAAGAACGAAATTAGCACTAGCTCATCGGTAAGGTTACCTATTTTACCCTTTCAAACAACGCAAGACGAGACAAGGAGCTGTGGAGAAGCTCACACTGCCGTGTCTGTCCAGATACTACACAAATCCTGACGGTAAACTTGAATGGCCTCCTGAAGTGCACGATTACAACGAGCGATTCACGCGAGTTTTGTCAAACATCAAACGACGACATGATCCCGTTGTGACGACTATGGCGCAAGGTATTCTAGAGTTCAAGAAGGAGATCAAAGCACCTCATATCGATCGCTCTATACAGACTTTCTTGGATCGATTTTACATGTCGAGAATAGGTTAGACTTATTTCTCTACTCTCGCTCTTCATGGACCGCCTAAACCGAGCTGACTCAACTGTTCGTCTCGCACCAGGGATACGTGTTTTGATCGGTCAGCATATCGCTCTCAATCGACTTGAACCTCACGAGGTTCGTTCTAGTTCCATTTTTTGTTCTTCCGCGTTGTCTCCCTAATCTCAGCTTTTAACACGCTCATCGTCTCACACTGTGATACAGGATTACGGTCAGTCCTGTTCTCGTTCTCACTTTACTCATGACGATCGATCAGACTGACCGACCGCATTCTCTGTTTCTACAGTCGGAATTATCTGTACCAAAACGAACGTTCACCAGATTGCTCGAGAAGCGATAGAAAATGCAACTTACGTATGCGAAGAGCACTATGGATTATTCAAAGGACCTCCTGTACAGCTCATTTGTCCGAAAGACCTCAATTTCATGTATGTTCCGAGTCATTTGGTACGTTATTTCTCATCTTTTCGATCGTTTCTCGCTTTCTCTACTTTCTCTACACCCAGTTGCTCACATCGAGATTGGTTGCTCGTCTGTACAGAATCACGTTCTCTTCGAGGTTCTCAAAAACTCTCTGCGAGCAGTGGTCGAAACACATGGAGTTGACTGCGAGAATTACCCACCAGTCAAGGTGATCGTCGCGGAAGGGAACGAGGACATTACAATCAAAATCTCGGACGAAGGAGGAGGGATTCCTAGATCGGCTCTACCTCTCGTCTGGACTTTCATGTGAGCCTCCATCGCAACCTTGAACGCTGCCATACTCTGTTCGACAATAGACTGATCCAGGAGATGCTGTCGGGTCTCGCAGGTATACGACCGCAAATCCCGAGAACCTCGATCAAGATTTCCAAGGGACTGATTTCAAAGCGCCGATGGCTGGTTTCGGTAGGTACCCAACTCGTTCTCTCCGGCACATCTGAGCTACAGACTGATGTTACTGTTCCCATACAGGATATGGTCTCCCGATCGCTCGCTTGTACGCTCAGTATTTCGGAGGAAATCTCAAGCTAATATCCATGGAAGGGTAAGTTTGAACGTCTGTCTCCTGCTGCGCTAGGCTGTGTGCTGACGAGTGTGGTTGCTTGACTTGCAGCTACGGAACTGATTGTTACATACATCTGAACCGTCTCAGTTCAAGTTCTGAACCCCTTCAATAGCAACCGTTCCTTCAATCTGTCTGTTATCTTCGCCCGTTTTCACCCTTTCTGTTTCTCTACCAGTTGTACCTCTACTCTGTCTCTTTGTGACCGTTTGTAATTTCGTGTTGTAATTCTCGAAGGAGATTCTGATGCTCGCTCTTCTGAACGGTCCTCGCGCGCCATTTGTTTAGTTGAGAGCTGTCTCTGTTCTCCTCATCAGCCCCCCTCTATCTAGCGCAGTGGCGACCTCTCTACGGCCACCCGTGAATGTAAAAGGCAAATAAAAAAGGAAGAAGATGCAGGGCTTCTGCCAATTTCGCGTGAAGCCGCGCGATGGGAAACAGAGAAGGAAAAGAGTTGTCAAAGAGAATTGACAGAAAAAACAAAAGGTGAAGCTCACGGCGGGGCTCGAACCCGCAACGTCCAGATATCAACGTATGTCGTAAAAGTCTGGCACTCTTCCGATTGAGTTACGCGAGCCAGTTGCTTGTTTCCCCTGAGCAAAATACAATATATAAACCCTGGTAAAGCTTTGCCCCGTCCCGGTCGGCTCTTACATCTCCTCCTCATTGTCGCGTCGACCAAATCGCAGATGGAGATGCCTGCCGCAAAGAAGGACCGTCAGAAATTCAAGTGTTGCATCTATGTGCAAGATGCGTTAGCTACAATGAAGCATGACAACTGAGAAAAGACGGCCCGAGAGACGAGAGACCATATTTGAGTGCTTCAGGGAATTTTCAACAGCCTTCGATCGAGGGGAAGAGTCAGCGCCCAAATCACGAAGGAAACTATGCGAAGAAGAACAAAGTTTCTCTGGTGTTCAAGCTGCAAACTTGTCACGCTGTCCGGTTCTATTGCATCACCGAACACCTACCATCACTGAGGATAGTTCGCTGGATGTAGAGACTCCCTCAAGGACCCGAGCATCGCTCTGAGCGCGCAAACTGACTTGCCTTAATGATTCTTCATGCGCTCTTGTCAAGCGTCAATGAACTACATTAGTTCGACCTCATCTCGGGCAGCGTGAAGGGGTGATTCAGCTTGAGAGAGACCGCAATTTCGCACAGCGCTGCAGCTTGGTCTCTCTCCTTTTTCTTTCTGCTACTTCCTTGCACTCAACTTGACAGGGACGGAAAAGAGACTAACAGAAGGACAATGACAACCGGGCATTCTGTGCAAGCAAATGAGAGAGGAGGAGGGAGGGACAGTGAATCACTGCTCCCCTTTTCACACCACACTCTTAGCCTCGGCGCTCTATCTGTCTGACAGACGGTTATAGGCAAAAAGATGCCTGGAGAGGAGAGACCACCACGAGGGGAGAGGAGGAAAGGGAAAAGTGAAAAAATGGAAGAGAGCAAAAAGTGAATGGAGACAAGGGGGATTGAACCCCTGACCTTTCGCAAATCACAAGTTCTGATTCAATGATCCGAAGATCACAATCGAAGATGCAAAGCGAACGCGCTGCCACTGCGCCATGACCCCATTGGTCGATGTCAACTGACCCATCTTTGCAACTATATAGTACGACGAGACGAACTCGCCTCCACATAGCCCACTCGCTTCAATCATATACTTCCCGGAAGGGCAACCGAAATGTGGCACTTCAACCAGATAACACCACATGTACACAACTTATTTCAGCTATTTGCAGACCAGACAGAGTCATTCATCCTCAAGGTGCTAGGGCCCATTCCACACTCACATATTAGATACCTCCCTCCTGCTAGGATTCTTTTCATTTTTGTTTCGCTTTTGAGATTTAATCTTTGTTTCTCGCTTTGCACAAGCACGTCTCACTCAATCAAATACTTGTATCACATTCCAATTTTCTCTATCTACCAAAACAGCAAGCATACCCAGGAAAGATGGTAACCCGAGGTGGGTTAGTTGGAAAGTTGGACTTGAGGGATTTTTTTCAATTTGCTACAGAATGCTGTAGAATGCTTCTCTCAGCTTTTCAACATCTTTTTTCTTTCTGTCTCTCTCATATCTCCCACAACCGTCACCCATCCTATCGTGTGTATTGAATTACACTCTGCTCTCTGCTCTCTGCTCTCTGCTCTCTGTTTAGCAGTCTGCAAGAGAGATCAATTCCTACCACCTAGACCTTCCCTCAACCTCAGTTGTTGGACTCGCTGGGACTCTGACCTTGCCTCCTAAGCTTTTGTGTGATGGTTTCAAACACCAGTAGTGGTAGTAGAGCATTGCAGATCACAAAGCTGCACCTGGCTGAGCAGACAGATCTGCAGCAAAGAGCGACAGCTGCATCTCAATCTAGAGACTGACATCCTGAACCCCGAACTCCCAAACTCCCGAGACGGGGCCTTTTTTGTTCGAAATTTCTAACAGGAGACGTCTGGGGAACGGGGTTGCCGAATTCCCGTACGTTCGGGAGAAATCCCCGAATCCGGGAAATATCAGTGCGAACGACGACGAAGAGTAGCTCGCACTCTGGAACCTATCGTAGCCTATAGCTCAGCCCTATTGGAATTGTTCGTATCTCAATTTTTTGCGAAAGAGCTCAAAACTAGAGAGGTAGAGTTGAGAGCTTCAAAAAGTCAAAATTTTTCGAAATTTCCTTTTCGCCTTTTTCGACGTCAAAGTGCTTTCTAGACTATAGAAACGACGCTGATGGGTATATACTGTTGCGGTAGCTTGCTAGAGCTTGTGGAATTGCCAGCTCCCTCTCATCTTTCTCCCGAAATGCCCAATGGTTCGGGAAAAACGAGAACTTCTGAGCTTGCAGCAAACGGGGCTTGTTTGGGGTCCGGGCGCCGAATCGGCTGAACAAGGCCCGCGTCCGGAGCCCTGAACCCCAAACCGCACCCGGATACGGGATGTCAGTCTCTATCTCAATCCAATGACTCCAGCAACCACAGTGTACAGCCTGATGTGTGGTGTAACATTCTCAAGAAGATGGCATAACCTACTGTTTTGACTGTGAATCTCCACACACCCTTGGGAATGCTACCTATGTCTTTTCCTGAAGCATACGCAAAAAGGGAAAGGTCTGAGGTCAGCTGACTCACCATTCATTGTATGGATCAAGTGAGAAACAAAAGAGGTCACCAAGGAAGTGAAGAGCTTGTCTCATATCACAATACAGACCATCTGAATCGGAAGATGCCAGAAGAAGCAACCCAACTCAATTGTCCGCACACATTCTTGCTGTCTCCATCCCCTCTCTCTGTACTTCCAAGGTCAAACCAGGTGTTTTCCCTTCTCTCTTGAATCTGAATTGCTCTCTTCAAGTAGCTGGCAAGATAGCAGTGATTGTTCTACATCTGAGTGCGGTCTGCAAGACTGTCATTTCAACATCTCTACTTGCGCTCAAAATCAGAACTTCTTCTTCAGTGTGAGCCACCAAGGAAAAGGAAAGGAGTAAAAGATCAAGTATCGAGTCACACAATAGCAAACATACAGTAAAATGAACAAAGTAAGAAAACAATCAAGGCGAAAGCATCTGCAGCAAGCTTTGTCAAAGGCTCAAGCGGAGCAGGAGTATCGTGAAGTATCGTGCAAGCCTCAAATAAGTAAATCTGTAGAGAGACCATGACATGCTAGGGATTAAAACCCCAGGTTGTCAGAGTGGGAGCAACCATGAGACTGTTCTGAGGTAGAGTGTCTGTCAGTTGAGAGGCTCGATAGAAAGCTTTGCTCTATACTTACATTGCAGCTGGGTCCAATCTCCTCAGCACAAAGAACGCTCAGTTTGTCATTTTTACTGAACATGTCAATTTGGCACTGCAGACTGGAAGCAAGCAGCCGAGTAGACACAGCGGATTGGAGCAATGCATTGACAAAGAGGCATTCCTGATTGGGGAACGCAGAGCCAACATGCACCCGCATTGTACACTGCGGACAAAGAAGGGATTCTGGTACCACACCATACCTTTGAATCCCGCATTTGGCTTACACTGCTTGACGTATTGAGACAACATCCCGTACACTGACAGGGACCTACTTGTTAGCATGTCATATTTCTTTCCCAAGACTTTTTGCGTAGTAATTGTGCAATAAGAGCAGAGAGGAGAGGGGAGAATTTTTTTGATCTCGATATCCACAGAGTGGACGCAGTGTCAAGAGAGAAGGTAGTGGTCTCCTTATATTGTGCGAGCATTGGGTGAGTAGTCTTGTGAAAAGACTCATGACATGCTAAGGAAATGAAGGTCAGTCTTCCAAGTGTACACGTATGACGTTCTGATCACTGAAGTACAATGTCAAATGTTGCCACAACTTAAGCGTCTTGAAATTGAAGCTTTTCTTTGAGGCCTATTAATGAGCCGTTTTGAGTACTCCATGACATTCTGACTGCAGCAAAGCGCCATGCCCTGTTTGGTATGATTATCTAAGTGCTCCACTCTCTGACTGTACAGAAATCACCCACTTGCAAGCTCAACTTTCACTTGCTGAGCTGTTGCTATTAAATCCTGACACTGTTACCAGCACTGGTAAAAGCACTGGGGATAAAGTAGGTAAGAATTACAAGCCTGTTCTTGGGCCTGACTGTGTTCTTTGAGTAAGCATTACAGAGTAGCAGAGTTGGAAGTATGAAAGAATAACAAACCTTTTTTTTAGGTGCAAAGCACTAAATAAAGAACAGGAAGAAAGTGAAAGAAGAGTTTTGGTACACTGGCAAACGTAGTGTAAAACAAACAAAATAGAGAAGACCCCCATACCCAAGAGCGTCTGCAGCAACAGGTCCTCCTTCTAGAGTATTCAAACCGCATATTCTTTGTCAGAAAGGGGCAGAAGAAGATGTACAGAACAAGGTAAAGCAGAGCAGGATCCGCCAATGGTGTCCTACTGCTTGTTTGCTTGTCTTGGTGAATAAGAACCGAAGGATTGGACCATACACCCTTCTTTGGCTCAATGCTGATCAATTTTCACCCAATGAAGAGCAGACTGTGGATTCAAGCATATAACACATAGAAGATATGTTGTCAAAGCACTTGGGAGACTCTGCATCAGGGAGCCAAAGTCATTGCGCTCGGGCGTAACTAACAAATTTCTTGCAAGCTCCGTGTTTACTGTGTTGCAGCAATCAATTGCCTCGCAACATTTGACAATGTAGTTCAGTGGTTAGAACATCATACGTGTACACTTAGAAGACCTGAGGTTCAATTCCTTAGCATGTCATAGTCTTTTTACAAGACTACTCGCTCAATGCTTGCACAATATACTGCCTCTCTTAAATCCCACTAACAGCGTAACATATTGCTAAAGACACTCTCAGGTCATATTGCCCTAAAAGTAGTACACTCTCAATTACATCGCCTGTTCTTAGCCTGTTGTTGTCTGGTGTAAGAGCAGAAGATAGGCAAAGAAAGTATGCTTGCACAGTTATTTCCACAATTGTTCTGTGAGACCGTGCATAAATTGCTGAATCTCCTGTGTTGCTGCAGATGCCCTTCATGCCTGAAAGCAGAGTCAGGATTAGCTAAGGAGAAGATTTGTGAAGTGTGAAGCAGATCGTGACTTTGTTTCTGTATGTGAAGCACAGCAGTAATGTCTAAGCAGCAAAATGGAGTGGAAGTCCCAAATCTGATGTGCCAATGTGCTGGGAAACATCAAAAGAGGAGAAAAATTGAAAGAGGGGATTCCAATGCAAGACGGCAAATATGATGATGTATGTCAAATGGCAAACAAGGCAATGAAGTGCTGAATACCAACTTTTGCGGGTCTGATTACAGAAGCCTGTATTGCTGGACCTCTATCTTGGGGAATAGGGTGTACATAAGGTCTAGGAGGTGACATGCGCAACAGGAGGCCAATTGAACTAGTCAGGATAGGTAGAGTCACAATGATGAAGCAGCGCAACATCATTTGTAACAACAAAACTGCTGTGAAGTATAGCACACATGCTGGTAACGCAGAGTTTCTGTAGGACAAGGGTGTTGATCTACGGAAGTGGCAATTGGGATGCAGTGAGCAAGCATTGAGCTGAGTGAGCGAATGTTGAGCAAGTTGTCTCGCTGATAGCACAATGACATGCTCAGGGGGCAGTTACTGTCATGTTGTCTGAGTGTACGGGATGTTGTCTCAGAGTCCAATGTTGCACATGAAGTTGATTACTGCAATACACTGAACTCTGCAGAGCAGGTTAGTAGAGATGCAGCAAGTAGGGACAGTTACGCTGTGCCGCAAAGCCTATGACTTGTGCATCAGAATGTGCTTAGGGTTGACATCACTCGGGCATTTCGAGGAAAGCAGGATTTGGGTTGAATACGTCAAGCAGTGTAAGCCAAATGCGGAATTCAAAGATATGGTGTGGTACCAGAATCCCTTCTTTGTCCGCAGTGTACAATGCGGGTGCATGTTGGCTCTGCGTTCCCCAATCAGGAATGCCTCTTTGTCAATGCATTGCTCCAATCCGCTGTGTCTACTCGGCTGCTTGCTTCCAGTCTGCAGTGCCAAATTGACATGTTCAGTAAAAATGACAAACTGAGCGTTCTTTGTGCTGAGGAGATTGGACCCAGCTGCAATGTAAGTATAGAGCAAAGCTTTCTATCGAGCCTCTCAACTGACAGACACTCTACCTCAGAACAGTCTCATGGTTGCTCCTGTTCTGCACTGGCCTGTCAAAATACAAAGGATGTGACACAATCAATTCCTCATTGCTGATATTGCTTGGCTTCTTACTTTACTTTGTGGAACATTGCTGCAATCTCCAAATTTCAAAAAGTTGGGTCTGTACCTCAAAATGTTCTGCTTTGGTAGCAGTGATGGAAAAGAGATGCGTAATGCATCAAGAACAAGTGCAAACAACCATAGCAAGCGACATGACTTTTGACAGCTCATTCACAAGTGTTAGATGCTTAGTGTTATCTGTTCTGGTGCATCTACAGATCATATACTCCAAGGTATCTGCATTCAACCTGCAGACTGTCAGTCACAGTAATCAGCAAAGTGTGCAGCTTCTGAGATTTAAGCTCAATGTCTAGAGTGACAAAGTGTACACTCTGACAACCTGGGGTTCCAATCCCTAGCATGTCATGGTCTCTCTACAGATTTACTTATTTGAGGCTTGCGCGATACTTCACGATACTCCTGCTCCGCTTGAGCCTTTGACAAAGCTTGCTGCAGATGCTTTCGCCTTGATTGTTTTCTTACTTTGTTCATTTTACTGTATGTTTGCTATTGTGTGACTCGATACTTGATCTTTTACTCCTTTCCTTTTCCTTGGTGGCTCACACTGAAGAAGAAGTTCTGATTTTGAGCGCAAGTAGAGATGTTGAAATGACAGTCTTGCAGACCGCACTCAGATGTAGAACAACCACTGCTATCTTGCCAGCTACTTGAAGAGAGCAATTCAAATTCAAGAGAGAAGGGAAAACACCTGGTTTGACCTTGGAAGTACAGAGAGAGGGGATGGAGACAGCAAGAATGTGTGCGGACAATTGAGTTGGGTTGCTTCTTCTGGCATCTTCCGATTCAGATGGTCTGTATTGTGATATGAGACAAGCTCTTCACTTCCTTGGTGACCTCTTTTGTTTCTCACTTGATCCATACAATGAATGGTGAGTCAGCTGACCTCAGACCTTTCCCTTTTTGCGTATGCTTCAGGAAAAGACATAGGTAGCATTCCCAAGGGTGTGTGGAGATCCACAGTCAAAACAGTAGGTTATGCCATCTTCTTGAGAATGTTACACCACACATCAGGCTGTACACTGTGGTTGCTGGAGTCATTGGATTGAGATAGAGACTGACATCCCGTATCCGGGTGCGGTTTGGGGTTCAGGGCTCCGGACGCGGGCCTTGTTCAGCCGATTCGGCGCCCGGACCCCAAACAAGCCCCGTTTGCTGCAAGCTCAGAAGTTCTCGTTTTTCCCGAACCATTGGGCATTTCGGGAGAAAGATGAGAGGGAGCTGGCAATTCCACAAGCTCTAGCAAGCTACCGCAACAGTATATACCCATCAGCGTCGTTTCTATAGTCTAGAAAGCACTTTGACGTCGAAAAAGGCGAAAAGGAAATTTCGAAAAATTTTGACTTTTTGAAGCTCTCAACTCTACCTCTCTAGTTTTGAGCTCTTTCGCAAAAAATTGAGATACGAACAATTCCAATAGGGCTGAGCTATAGGCTACGATAGGTTCCAGAGTGCGAGCTACTCTTCGTCGTCGTTCGCACTGATATTTCCCGGATTCGGGGATTTCTCCCGAACGTACGGGAATTCGGCAACCCCGTTCCCCAGACGTCTCCTGTTAGAAATTTCGAACAAAAAAGGCCCCGTCTCGGGAGTTTGGGAGTTCGGGGTTCAGGATGTCAGTCTCTAGATTGAGATGCAGCTGTCGCTCTTTGCTGCAGATCTGTCTGCTCAGCCAGGTGCAGCTTTGTGATCTGCAATGCTCTACTACCACTACTGGTGTTTGAAACCATCACACAAAAGCTTAGGAGGCAAGGTCAGAGTCCCAGCGAGTCCAACAACTGAGGTTGAGGGAAGGTCTAGGTGGTAGGAATTGATCTCTCTTGCAGACTGCTAAACAGAGAGCAGAGAGCAGAGAGCAGAGAGCAGAGTGTAATTCAATACACACGATAGGATGGGTGACGGTTGTGGGAGATATGAGAGAGACAGAAAGAAAAAAGATGTTGAAAAGCTGAGAGAAGCATTCTACAGCATTCTGTAGCAAATTGAAAAAAATCCCTCAAGTCCAACTTTCCAACTAACCCACCTCGGGTTACCATCTTTCCTGGGTATGCTTGCTGTTTTGGTAGATAGAGAAAATTGGAATGTGATACAAGTATTTGATTGAGTGAGACGTGCTTGTGCAAAGCGAGAAACAAAGATTAAATCTCAAAAGCGAAACAAAAATGAAAAGAATCCTAGCAGGAGGGAGGTATCTAATATGTGAGTGTGGAATGGGCCCTAGCACCTTGAGGATGAATGACTCTGTCTGGTCTGCAAATAGCTGAAATAAGTTGTGTACATGTGGTGTTATCTGGTTGAAGTGCCACATTTCGGTTGCCCTTCCGGGAAGTATATGATTGAAGCGAGTGGGCTATGTGGAGGCGAGTTCGTCTCGTCGTACTATATAGTTGCAAAGATGGGTCAGTTGACATCGACCAATGGGGTTATGGCGCAGTGGCAGCGCGTTCGCTTTGCATCTTCGATTGTGATCTTCGGATCATTGAATCAGAACTTGTGATTTGCGAAAGGTCAGGGGTTCAATCCCCCTTGTCTCCATTCACTTTTTGCTCTCTTCCATTTTTTCACTTTTCCCTTTCCTCCTCTCCCCTCGTGGTGGTCTCTCCTCTCCAGGCATCTTTTTGCCTATAACCGTCTGTCAGACAGATAGAGCGCCGAGGCTAAGAGTGTGGTGTGAAAAGGGATCAGCGTTTTTTTTTCTTCTCTCGCTGGCATCTCGCTCAACGTTTCCCTGGCTTTCTCGCTCTGATAGGGCTTCTGTACCTCCTCTACCTTATATCTTGCTCTCGGTTTAGCACATCTGACTATTTAGGAGCGCTTGCAAGAAAAGCGAGAGTTGAACCCAGGTTCCAGCTTTCTGTCTCTCGTTCTCTCGTTGGCTTTCTACGCTCTCGACTCTCCGGCTCTCTCATTTATGCTCGCATGCCCACACTTCCGTCTGAGAGTGAAATTAAATGAATGGATTGCACTGACAAATGACTACTAAGGTTCTCTCCGATTGTCCATCGCTTCCTCTGTCTTTCTCAAGCCAGCCTTCTACTCCAGTTCGGCTACTACTTTCGAGTTTGAGTCTACTACAATAGATTCTCCTCGATCCCGAGGGAGGTAAGCTGCCATCGAAGAGTCGAAAGTGGTGAGGAAGGTGAAGGGCGATGAAAGAAAGTTGTCGGAGTAGGAGTTGGTGAGATCGGATTGAAAGTGAGAGTAATCAGTAGAGTAGATGTAGATAAAGCTGAGAGGGGGAGAGCGTAGCGGCTCGCGTGGCGTCGTTTAGAAGGCCATTCTGAACTTTTCGAAGATTGACCTATAGAGGGAGAGCCACGAGTGAGCAAGGCGCAGGATCAGCGACAATACAGCCAAAGCCACTCTATTAGACGATTGAGTATACAGAGAGAAACTTACCAAAGAGCGCAGGTGACTTTCTCGACCATCTCTTTTTCTTTTTCACTTTCCCACCTTCTCTGCCAAGTAACCTTGAGGGCATTTCCTTGAGTCCACCGTTTTCATATCCTTTGTCGTTATCGTATTCCACTGCTCCAGCTTTTTCTACTCCCTCCCCAGTCGAGAGAGTTGTGTTCGATCTTTCGAGGGGTAGAAATGTTGCGGAGGTAATGTGAAGGGTTGAAAATGTTGTCAAACTAGACGTTGCAGAGAGTAGTGAGCTTGACAAAGCTGGTTTCGTAACACACACACCCTGAAAGAAGGAGCAAGCCGAGGAGAGAGACTGACCAGCAGAAGGGACTTGAAGTTGTAAGTGAGATTGACGAGCCACAAGAAGCTGTGAAAGAGTGGGTTGTCAGTACCTTGACGCTACTGTTTACAATGGAACCAGTGAAGGAGACTCACGAATACAAGATCAAGACCTTGCCCTCAAGGACTGTAGATGTTCATCTTCCATTAATTTGCGAGTAAGAGAGTTTAATTAATCGAATCGACTTCATTTGTTGTTGAAGCATTGATCAAAGGATTTCTGTAAGAGGTAGCGATGGAAGGTAAAATGAGGGATGCTCGTGAGTGAGGACAGACGGCGGAGAGGTAAAGTTGTGGTGACCAGATCGTCTGTTAGAAAAGAGAACCAAGAGTCAGCATCCATCAGTATCTCATTCGATTTGGTTCGCAGCAGTATGATTGAAGCGATGAGAAAGACGGTATGTACGACTCACCTTGATCGGAATCCATCCCTCGAAATTCAAAACTTTCGCAATCTCTCGTTAGTTGAGATCAACCTAGCACACCCTTCAGAGCTATCTACTACCTTCTATAAATCATCCCTATGATCCCGTATCGTTGAAGTACCCTCAAGAGTCTCCAAGCACCTCCATGGCTTCGCAAGCAGAGTCGACTCTTCACCCTCGAACGAACTTCCGAATTTCTTGGACAACACTCGCCCTCCTATCTTCCTCGCAGTATTATGTAGGCTGTTCATTCGTCGAATAAGCTCGTCCGTCGAGAGCAAATTGAGAGACTTGGAAATCGAGGTTGAAAGAGAGGTTGTCGGGCAAAGAGCTGCGTTCTGTGGTTGAGATCAAGGATCAGCTACGAGCTCTCAAAAGTCTCGAGGAAGGTCACGACCTCTTCCTGTGCCTCTTCTATTGAGAAACAGGGAGAGAGACCCTCACCAAATCATTCGAGAGAATGAACCCGTTTACGCCACGGTTTCCCTCTCCAGACCCATTCAGATGCTCGGATTATTGTCTTCTGTATGTACCTCGGCAGTCGAAGCATTGTTAAGATTGCAGGGGAAGTAGGTCATGAGAGCGAGATGAGTGGGGGATTGAACCAGACGCGCTCCGGATCCAGCGTTCGATAATTAACTCCTCGGTCACTGAAAGCCGTTGGTGAAGTAGTATGAGCTGGGGTGGTTCAGGGTGAGATATGGGAAAAAGCGAGAGAATGAGGAAAGAGAACTCTGGACATTTCGACTACCTCTACCTCGCTTCCCTTACTAAACGTGGAGCATATGGATGACAGCTACACTATTTAGAAACGATCAAGATCCTACCGGAAACGAAAACAACGCCGAGAGATTCGATTGACTTTTGCGCATTTTCGATTCGCAACCCTTTCTCTTTGAAATCGAAAGCCGCAAGCTCAATTTGAGGAGAGGCGTTCAGAAGGTCACCGCCTGACGTCTCTTCACTTCTTCTGCAGACTGTGTCCGTCCCCGCGCTCACAGGAGACGGCGAAGGCGAGATCACGCCGACCAGGGGTCTCAGCTTAGTTTGTACCCTTGCGAAACTCCTTCGCACCGGGGCAATCCTCGCAATTCGGGACTTTGACATGTCCATTCACTACTCTCAAAACAGGTAATATAGCTTTGAGAACGTCCTTCTTCCTTCCCTGACTGACCAAAGTGGTTTTTCCTTTTTTTTTTCTTTCACTTTTTCATGGCTCGTCGCATTGCAGAGAGCGACGACGTTTCGGGACCCGCCGTTTCAGTCGGCTTTCCCCCACCTCATCGGTATGCAGTCGGGGTTGCATGCTACATTGACGTGAAATTGCGAGGTGCCCCTTTGAGCTTGTGGACTTCGCGCGCACGTCCCTAATTCAAAGCGGACATTCGTCTCCTCTACGCTCAAGGTGTCCGACATGCTCATCTCGGCCCATGCAGAGACTGTAGCGACATGCAGAGACTGTAGCGATTTCAACACGGCGTTCGCAAGCGGCTCTGAACCCTTTGTTTACTCGTTCAGGGGCGGGAGAATCTCTTGTGTGCTCGACTAGAGCATACGTACGGGACAGCTCGTCAATGTGAGCAGAACTAGGAAAGAAAGAAGGAGGGAGAAGCAACGGCAACAGTAATAAAATCTGACAATGTGTTTTTTTTGTTCCGCTCACTGGCATTACAGGTGGTGTTTTGGCCGAGCGGTCTAAGGCGCCAGCTTAAGGTGATCTCTTACGAGTAACCCGCTGGTCCGAAAGGGCGTGAGTTCGAATCTCACAGACATCAACAAAGTTTTTGTTCCCGATACCAAGCTCCAGCTCGACTCCTCGCGAACCGCTGTCCTTCATCAGAGAGGTAAGGAGTGAACCCGGAGAAGCCGACGATAGTACTGCTATTTGTAAAAAATCAGCCAGTCACTCGAAAGACAGGATTTCCTCGGTTCGACTTTTCGCTTCTTCTTCTCCTCTGTAACTTGAGTATATATACGTTGTGTTTTGCCTCTCTTTCAATCCTCTGTAGTCCACTGGTTAGGATATCTCGCTTTCACCGAGGAGACCCGGGTTCAATTCCCGGCAGGGGAACAAATTCTGAAGTTCGAACTTCGAGCTTCTCTTTTTCTTCTTCCTTCCTTTCCCTCTTCTTCCCCCCCTTTTTTTTTCTTTCTTTTCTTTGCACCTTCTTTGTTCTTCTTCACTACACCAACTCGACGTAGAAATTCCAACCGGCACCGAGTTTTGGGATCGTGCGTCACTATTAGCACACAAGCAAACAGAAAACTCTCATAAGAGGGATCTTTCGAAGAAGCTGACCTGATTGCATTGTTGCGCTGAACATTTCGAAGCTTGGCCGCCGGTGAGAGAGTTTAGCAGAAATATTGGATGGCTCTCCGACTCTGGTTTAGTTATGCATGTCGGGAGTCAACCGAGCAAACAACAGGTTGTCATTGCTCTTGGACGACTAGACGACTAGACGACTAGAAAGACCACAACCGTGACACGATATCAACAGGATCCAATTCTTCTTCTTCCTCGTTTTCGTCCTTTTTCTCGATTCTCGTGCCGTCCTCGGCGAAGAGAGGCTCAATCTCGTCAGGATTCCTCTTCTTCTTTGGCTTGATGTGGTCCATCGATCCGTCAGCAAGGGGGAAGAACGAATCTCCGATCGGTTGACGCTCGGGAACTGGAGCGAGTGCCGGTGGTCGATTTGTGATCTTGCGAGAGAACTCGGTCTCGAGCATCTGTACGACAGCAACACCGTCAGCAACTTTCGCAGCTAGACATCGACGTAGAGTAGAGAAACGCAACTAACCGTAGCATACGAGTGATCCAAGAAATCCTCCATCGTGTAGTTTTGCTTGTTCATCACCTCGCCGAACACTTGAGCGAGACCGGATACACTCGCGAGGTAATGTTTCCGTAGAGCCGCCAATTCCCACAAGGAGGAGTCGATAGCATTGGTATCTGTCGGTGAAGATTCGAGTGGGTCGAAAACATCTGTTCAGGTCAAAGAATAGTTTAGTCGAGCAAACTAAGAGAGAGAGTTTTGATCGAAAGATCCTCACCTTCGAATTGCTCCTGCTCCAAATCTTCGGACAGTGGTCGATGAATCATAACCATACAACTCGGATGT
Organism: Sporobolomyces pararoseus; assembly: GCA_010758995.1. Taxonomy (NCBI): domain Eukaryota; kingdom Fungi; phylum Basidiomycota; class Microbotryomycetes; order Sporidiobolales; family Sporidiobolaceae; genus Sporobolomyces; species Sporobolomyces pararoseus. The sequence continues at coordinate 1,086,118 of RSDY01000007.1, read as the reverse complement.
CTTTTGAGGAGATTGTAAACGAGAGGGACTACCGAAACGATGGCGGCAGGAGAAGCGGAGAGTGCCAAACGAGCGAGACGCTTGATGAAAGAAGCTACGAGAGCGGCAGAGATATGACTACATGTATTCCGTCAAGGTGAGCAGGCAGTTTGACAGGAAGAGCCAGGGAGCAAAGATATTACTCACGAAGAAGAAAGGAAAATATCGAGCAGGCGGAAGAATCGAGGTCGGTATCGGACATGAAGTACTGATCGATCGAGAAGCGAGTAGAGCTTGTTGTAGAAGTCGGGGTATTCACTGTCACGAACGAGTTGAGGTCAGATATTGCGGACGAAGTGCATTAAGAACGAATCAAGGAGAAAAGCGTCTCACAGGCCATGCTTCTGCATGAGAGTAAAGAGACCGTTAAGCGCGAGAATGGCAATCGTACCTCCTCGATCTGCACAGTCTACGAGCCAATCCATCAACCGCCTAGGTTCCGTCATGTGAGGCAGAATTTGTCGATGGAGAATGATGAGCAGACGTTTGCTGTCCTCTTCTCGAATTGGGAGGGCGAGTATCGAAAGACAGTAGTCTTGAAACGCTCGACGGTGTGCCACGAGCGAGAGGAGGGTCGGTAGGTGCTTCTTGCGTTGTTGCGAGTTGAGTTGATTGATGAGTTCGGGTTCCGACTCTGATTCCGATTCCGAAGAGTCGAAAATACCAGTCGAACCGTCGTGCGGCCGTTCGTCTACAGCCTTGCGTTTCTTCGATGTAATCTTGTCGGCCTTGCGGATTGTCGGCGTTGCGCAGAAGAAATCGTTCAGTTCTGACTGAGAAGTTGGCATGGTCGTGAGCGACTCGAGAATGGTGATCGCGTTAGGGATGAGATAGGAGGGCAGCTTTGGAGGTGAAGGATTCGATGGCGATTTGACGTAGGAAGAAATGAGTTCACTGCGATCCAAACCCGAATTAGCGGTAAGTCTCAACGCAAAACTGATCTTGAGAGGACAAGGTACGTACGCTCCTTTGTTGAGGAAGTAGTAACGAACATCATCATTTCTGTCCCACCACTTCTTCCACTCTTCTAGGAGCTCTGCACTAATGAGGCCATCGTTGTCTAGAGGGAGAAGGAGAGCTCTGACGACGAACTCGAAAGAAGTTCGAGCGAATTGAGCCTGCTTAGCGTGGTGAAGCGAAGTGAGGAAGAGTGACTCGGTACGAATGAGAGACATGAGGGCGTTGAGCGCCGAGAGCTGGAATCAGAATTGAAAAACCGAAAAAATAAATAAATTCAGTTCCTGCTGCACCTTCCTTCGCCGATCTCTGCGACGGAACGAATTCAAGAACTCATCACTCACCCTGACTGTGTGGTCCCAATGGGTTCCTGCAACTTTGGCAGTTTGAGCGAGATATTCTTCCCATCGTTCCTTCAACCAAGCCTTCACTTTTTCAACGATCGCTTCTTCTTTTGATTGGGCCTTACTGTTCACCTCTCCTCCTATCTTAGACCTCTTGGATCCTTTCAGTACACCGTGTAACCTTCCAGCGTTGATGAGGGATTCGAAAACTGCTTTCAAAGTGTGAAGAGCTGTGTGAACTTCTTGTCGGTTCCGCTCGAGGTCTTTCGGGGTCGCAGTAGCTGGGAGAGTGAGTTTCAGACCACTATAGAGCTCTACCAAGTCGGCCAGAGGGTTGAGAGAAGAGGAAGAAGGAGCAGAAGGGGGAAGAGATGAAGAGAGATGAGAAATCTTGGTCAGGAGAGATTCCCCTTTGCTGCTAGTCGCCACAGGTTGTTGAACTTTTCCTTGCTTGGTAGCAAGCGACTTGACAGCCATTGTTGTGGTGTCTGAAGAGCTAGAGTTGAGTGAAAGGGACGCTACCGAACGTTCTTCAAACTTTTTCTTTCGAATATTTGGCAAACGACTTACCGTACTCGGCTTTGATTGATGAGGATATACGCAGTGGAAACAAGGTAATAGCCAGTGGTCGGAAGGACCCATAGATCCCTCCCCCCTTTTCGATAATCGAAAATGAAGAGCTTGATTTATTGACAATTACTGCAACAATTACTGCAAGCTAGAATGAAGACGAAGGACAATATGCAAGAGAGAGAAAAGAGGCTGGTCGTCCGCACAAGTCTCGCCCGTCCGACAGCTCGAAAAAGGAAGTGAAACGAGTAGAAAATGCGAGGAAGAGCTGTATAGAGAGCGAGGGAAGGGAAGTACACTAAGGAGAAGTCAAGTCAACGAGTGGTCGTGGAGGAAAGACTTGAGCGCGGCAGACAGGACACTGGCGACTTTGGCGAAACCAGGTTCGAATGCACTTTTCGTGAAATCTAAATTTACAAGCATCGAGGGGAGGACGCTGTCAGAATTGGCAATCAGAGAGAGCGAGAGTGAGGTGTTACTCACATATGTAGACAGTTTGATAGGACTACTGCAAAGTCGTCAACTCTGAATCGCGACATGCAGATCTATCGAAGGGAAACGGGAGAAAAGAGGGTTTCGAGATGTCAGCTTAACGGCGCTCGTGTTGACACCGCTTGGAAACCAATGAGACTTACAGAGCAATCAACACATCTGACTCCCACGACACTGAGCTTTGTCTTGACTTTCCCACGTTTGTCAATCCTCCTTCTTTCGAGCTCGACTCTGGCCACCGTGAGGTGCTCAGCGATCTCTTCAGTGCTCGCCCCAGCCGGTGCGACGTTTCCCATGATCTCTCCGAGGGTGAGAAGATCCTGCGAGAAAGAGACTCGTAAGCAAACCGAGTACCGCAAGGAGCAAAAAGACAACTCACATCATAATTTCTTCCATCGTCAGCACGAGTTTCGGTTTCGCCCTCTGTTTCCAGTCGATTGGCACCTTCTACTATCGATTCAGAGCCTGCCGTATCCCCTTCGAGGCGAGCCAGGAGCAAGTCAAGATCCGTGTAGGCGCTCAATTCTTGAGATTGTGGTTGAATGGGAGGTCGGCGAGGCAAAGGTGGACCAGGATTCTCAAACGAGGAAGAGCTTGAAGATGTCGATAATCGGGGATGGAGACTTGGCCTCCTCGGTACCGAAGCAGGGCTCGTCGTGATCGTTTCAGACGAGGCGATGCGAGAGGTGTCGTGATCAGTCGGAGAGAGGATACCGTGAACCGCTCTCAGGGCAGTGAAGGCATCGATTCGATCTTGCGAGAGGGGTGCCGGTGGCACTGGAAGCGGTCGATTTCGACGAGGAGCGGGAGCACTTGTTCCGTTGAGAGAGGAAGGTTGAGGGGTTGAAGCGTTGGGAGACCCCATCAAGCTGGGCGCAGGGTCAAGCCTTGGTTGAAGCGGAATGGGGCGTGGTCCTGTCAGCGTTGAAGGGGGGAAAGTAGAAGCTGAACCTGTGGAAGCGGTCTCGACCGATTCTTCCCTTGTTGTCGATACTGTCATTGATCTGTTCGATAATGATGGTGAAGCAGGTCGAGCGAGGGGTGCTGTCGGAAGGACTTGGTCGAGAGCTGCAGCGATGGCGCGAACTGACGAACGGTGGGCGATTTCTCGCGGAGGCGGAGGAGGAGGCGGAACTCTTCGTAGGTTTGACGTCTGCAATGATGCTTGGGGGATTGAAGATGCCGGTGCAGTCATTTCGAGGCTTCGTCTTCCGACGGATCTTCGAATGGGGACTGGCGGAGGAACCGGTCTTGTCATCGGAGTGGAGGAAGAGGCGGAAGCCTGGGACGCTGAAAGTTTCGGTTCTGGCTCGAGAGGGACTAGCTGAGGCGCAGGAGCGGGTCGAGGATGTGAGGAACGGGATGAGGGTTGACTGAAAGAGAGTTCGTGATCAGGTAAACTCGGTTGTCGACGTAGAGTTGCTGTTGCAGGAGTGAGATTCGGCAGAGGAGAGGCAGCAGTGATAACCGTGTCTTTGTGAACTGGATCGGAAGCCGCCAGCTCTCTTTGTGGCCTTTGCTTTCCCTCGTGTTTGATTTCGTGGTGTGCCTCTCCTACCTCCTCCTCCTCCTCCTCCTCCTGAACCGGTTCGATCGCTCTAGATTTCTCTCGTCTCTCCCTCTCTTCCCTTTCCATCCTAAGCCTCCTCTCAGCCGCGAGGGCTGCTAAACCTCGACCATTGCTCGTTACTCTTCTCGCTAAAGCTTGCTCCAAATTCTCTTCTTCTTCTTCTTCCTTTTCCTCCTCTTCGTTTTGAACTCTGTCCCTAGGTTCGTCCTCTTCAGCCTGAAGTGATCCTTGTTTCGGGGTATGAAAGCTCGATGCGACCGGATCAGCTCGATCGTCATCCGTATCTGAGATGTCGGGAGAGTTGGAAAGCGGAGGAGACGCTTGGGAAGGAGAAGGTGAAGGAAACTCGGCTGCTATAGCGGAAGATTCCTCTGGCGACATCAGCGGGGGAGGGCTCCAAGTGGTCGAAGTGTCGCCGATTACTGGGAGATCGCGAGAGGTAGAATTGGACGACAGGCGAGGAAGGCGAGGCATCGAGTTTGGCAAAGGAGACAAAGGCGGAGCAGCGACGGGTTCGACTACACTTGGAAGAGGGTAAGAGGAGATCTCGGAAGGCGAAGGGATCGGTGAAGGTGATGGGTTCGGCGAAGGAGAGTGAGAGTGAGATTGAGTTTCTGAAGTCCCCTCCAAAGTTCTTCCCTCGCTCAGCGGACTCAACACTGCGCTAGCCCCCATCAGAAGGGTACTTCTTCTACTTCCTGCCCCATACCTACGACTCGCATGCCGCGATAGAGCCCTCGATAATCTCCGACTGTCCCTCGAGGCTTCAGCTTGACGAATCTCGTTCAAGTCGTCTTCACCTTGACTTGCAGAAGTGAGCTCTCCTCCTCTATCATCCTCCTCTCCCGTCGATAGCTCTTCCGCTGACCCATTCGTGATCGTACCCTGCGCGGCGACAATGGAATCCTCCGCAGCTCTCCTTCGCTCCATGTCCCTCGCTATTCGCTCGTCGAGGCTGTAAAGTCCGGTTAAACGATCTGCTTCCCACGCTAGAACGAGGGGATCAGGAGGTCCCGAATCGTCTTCCCCTTCCTCATCATCGTCCTCCTCCGAGTCGACAGTCGAAGGACCAGAAACTGCTCGAGGTATCGAAAGTGCCGCCGAAGGTACTGAAATTGGCGGTGGAGGCTCATTCGGGAGAGTTGAATTCGACGGAGGGGGAACGTATGCAGGTGGAGGTGGGGATAGAAGAATACTCGGATCAACCAAGCCTAGAGATACTTGCGATTCCAGCATAGGATCGTCGAGAGGAGGTGGTAGGTAAGTTGGGGAAAGAGAACGTCTATGAGAAGCATTTACTGTAGAAGGAGCTCGAGCTGTCTGATTTGCAGCCGTTCGACGAGGAGGATCTGCAGGCGCCAAGGGAGAAGGGTCTGTTCGCTGAAGAGCCGTCGTTTCCGCAAGGTGGGCTGTTTCTCGCTCGCTCGTCAGTACTGTCCACATATCGAGAGGTCAATATCGAGAGATGGGATATGCTCACTGGTTGACAAAGTCTCGCTCTCGACATTTTGAACTCGAGTACGAGATCTACTCCGTCTTTCTCTCCTCTGATCGCGCCCGCTTGAGGGCACTGAGAGCATTCCTTGTCCACTCGACGACCTTGTCATGTCCCTCGATCCTTCACAAGCCGCTCCGACCCTTGTGGAAGTACTTTCGATAGACGCAGGAGCGTTCGAACCCGGACTAGGTGTCCTCCCAGCGTTACTCACTGCCGCCATGATCTCTCTCTGTCTCAACTGTTCATCCTCTTTCCTCTTCTTCTTTTTCACCTTCTTTTTGATCTTCTTTGCCCTCTCGTCTTCCTCCTGTCCACCGCCGAAACCGTCTTCGTCGCCTTCCGTTCCTTCGATTCCTGGTAATCCGAATCCACCTCTCGCGTCAATCCTCGTCTCTGGCGCATCGACAGTTCCAGCTTGTCTCCTCGCTCCTAGGTTATCAGGAGCTACGAGGGTGAGCTTGCCATGATAACGTTGTCTGTGAGTGAGAAAAGGTGCTTCGTTTTGCGAACTCTGATTCTGATTCTGATTCTGATTCTGATTCTGGGAGAGATTGAGGGATGATGTACTGGCTTGGGGGTTCCACAAGGAAATCGAGGAAGTAGAAGAGGCGGCTCCAGCAGAGTAAGGAGTTCGAGTTTTCTTGGGAGAAGATTTGGAAGTTCTTGTCCAAGCGGGACCGGTAGCGTTGACACCAGGAGGTTGATTCGAAGCTGGACTGGTCATTCAGGTGTCCATTGAACGGGAAGGAGGAGGGGAGGACGGGGAAAGAAGGTCGATGACGTTCTCGTTCCGAGGAAGAAGGAAGAATGGGATTCAGTTGGTAAGAGGCGGGAGCGAATCTGTCCAAGTAGGAGAAGCTGAGATTTGTTGGGAAAGTAAGCGTGCGAAGCAGAGCAGAAGGGAGGAGCTATCCTCTCTCAAGCGCTCGCACTCTCGGCCAGTGCTATTTTCCTCATCTCGAGTGAGGGAAGCTTACCGGCTCTAGCGATGTATGAGTACATCATATCTGTTCTGAGCTTGATATGGAAGGCAACCGTAGTGTATTTTGAGACAATTTTATCGTTCAACATTCGAAAAGAGAGAGAGAGAGAGGAGTCTCTCCATCTCGAGAAGCGTACACTCACTCGTTCTCCCTCCTTCTCGTCTTCTCTATCGTTTTCTGCTCCACCAGGAACGCCCTTTCTCACAAGATCAACGGCGAAAGGGAGTATCGAAGGAAGTAGTATGCTCACTTCTTCGACTCACCTCGATTCAAGTCGGACGACCAAGACTCAATTACCTCGATCAGCATCCTCTGGCCGACCATTACAATCGATACAAGCACCGCAAACTATGCGAGACCCCCTCGCGCCAGGAGGGACAGCCGACAAGAGAACTTCAGTCAACTCGAATAAACAACTCACTTCGGCTGAACCTGTCAAGGAACAACCTCCGAAAGAAGAAAAGAAGAAGGACAGGTCCAAGTTGACCGAACAGTGGGGATCACCGCCAGAACAGATCAGAAGAGACAACGAATGGCTGCAGAGAGGTCAACTTTTGGGAGAGGTGAGAATCGACACTCGACGCTCTAACCGCTCTCTAAATACGCTGTGTGAGCTGACAGTAGGGCTCTGCGACTGGTAACAGGGAGGCTTCGCACGCGTTTACCTCTGCACAGAGCCAGATGGTTTCACGAACAAAGCCCTCAAGGTGATCGATAAACAGCAGCTCAAATCGACCAAAACCAAGGCAAAGGTACGTACTGAGAATTTCTTTCTCGGTCTTACAGACAAGCTGATCCAAATAAACGTCGAAACATATAGCTATTTGCCGAGATCAAAATTCACCAATCGATGGATCATCCAAACATTATCGCTTTCGAACACTGTTTCGAGGATGAAGGTAACGTCTATATGCAGTTGGAACTTTGCGCCCAAGGTGTACGTCTAGACTATGCCTTTGTCGAGGTACAACTCAACGCTAACGCAAAAATCATTGTGTTTTCTTTTTTGTTTTCACCTTTTGGCAGTCTCTGCTCGACCTTTTACGAAGACGACGTCGATACTCTGAACCTGAAGCTCGTTACTACCTCACTCAACTCGTAGGAGCCTGCGATTACATGCACAACAACTCTGTGATTCACCGAGATTTGAAATTAGGAAATCTCATGTTGGACGACAAAATGGACTTGAGAGTCGGAGATTTCGGTTTAGCTGCTTTGGTCAAATTCCCTGGAGAACGCAAGAAGTGAGTTATCCATGCCTCGTTGACGACAATCTAGTTGTGCCGTACTGACCGACAAGGAGCACTCGTAGAACTATCTGTGGAACGCCAAATTACATCGCTCCCGAAATCCTGTTCGACACGAAAGGAGGACACTCGTTCGAGGTTGACATCTGGAGTATTGGAGTGATCCTTTACACTCTTCTGATTGGGAAACCCCCTTTCCAGACGAAAGATGTCAAAAACATCTATAGGTGAGTTGAACTTTCGCTCCTCTGACTGGCCAACCGAACAATCTCCGCTGACCATCTGTTCTCGTCTCCTACACAGAAAAATTCGCGACAACGTCTATGAATTCCCGAAGGAGATCCCCCTCTCTCCTGAAGCAGAAGATCTGATTACTTGGATCTTGCGACCGATCCCCTCTGAGCGACCTACTCTCGCCGAGATTCTCGCCCACCCTTTCCTCGTTACCGGCCCTTTCCCTTCGCGAATCTCGACTCGTTGTTCAGATTCTGACGGTGCCAAAGGCTGCATCGAAGAATGGAGATACATGACGAAGAGGCAAGCTAGGGAGAATTTCGCAAAGGTGAAGAAAGAGGCTGGCATAGTCGAAGTTGAGATCGATCAGAGGGAAGAAGCCGCTGGAGGAGTGAGGGCGCCAGTCAACCAAGCTTTGGAAGCTGTAGCCGAAGCAGTCGAAGAAAGGTCGCAAGGATCGAGAGAAGGATCGGCTTCGGGAGAAGAGGAGGAGAAAGAACGCGAGAGGGAAAAGGAAAGGGAGAGGAGGCAAAGAATGGTCAGGGTTCGAGGTGGAACGGCAGAAGAGAGGGAAGCTAAAGGAAGAGTCGAGAAAGAGGTCTTGTCTGCCACCGCTCCCGAGAGTCCGATCAGTGAACTACTCAGGTGCGCTCGCTCGCTTTCGTCTCGACCTTTTTGACCTTGTTGCTGACTATCTGTGTCGTAATAGGTCGGCTCGGAAACCCCTCATGGTGTCACCTTCTGCTTCCACGCAAAATCCTCGACGAACAAACTCGACTGAACAAACTCTCCAACGACGTCTCGCGGCAGCTTCAGCTTCTTCCGCCGGTATACATCAAAGTTCTTCCTCATCTGCTTCTGTTCCCCAACAACCCTCGTTCCAACCTACACGAACGAGAACAACGAGTTCTTCCTCGACCTCGAATTCAAACCCAATTCCTCGATCTCGTTCTGTCACACCTCCGACGACGACGACTGCAACTGGAGCTCGTGTCAAGGAAAGTAATGATGTAGACCTAGGGACGCCACGCACTCGCCATCGTCGAGCTGCAGCACAAGCTCAACTCGACCTCGTTCCACCCTCTGTTCAATCCTTATCTCTTGCACCTACGAGATCGGCTCCTCATCCATCACGAACGCTCTACGAAACAATCTACCGAGTATTCGATGCTTACCTCTCCGCGAAGGATTCTCAATATCTTTCGGCACTCGGACGACAAGAAAGAGCGATCGAAGTGGAACAACCTAGAGTTTTCATTACCAGCTGGGTCGACTACACTCACAAGTACGGAACGGCATACAGCTTGACGGATGGAACAGCTGGATTGTACTTTAACGACTCGACGACGATGGTTCTCAGTCCCGACAAAGAGCAAGCTTTCCATCTTTACTCCTAATTTTTCTTTTCCCTTTCAGAATGTCGAGCTGACTTGTCTTGACGGCTCTGTCTGTTCTTGTCGGTGTAGACACTTTGACTACATCTCTCAACGCAAAAACAACGTCTACACCCGCAGACATCACAATCTGACGTCGATCCCCCCGGAACTGGACCGTAAAGCTTATTTGCTACGCTACTTCGAGGACTACATGGCCAAGACGTTGCGTAGAGATGTACCATGGACGTTTGAGGATGTAGAGAGGAAGAAGAACATGGATTTCCTCGTCAAGTACTACCGAATGAAGAACGCCATCGTTTTCAAAATGTCAAACGACGTTCTCCAGGTTTGTTTCTTTTCCCGACTCTCTCGCCTTGACAAAGACTGCCGACGCTGACCCTGGGACTCTTTCGGCAGTTCAATTTCTACGATCACACGAAATTGATCATTACCTCATTGGGTCAAACTCTCACTTTCATCGATCCCTCCTTCACTCTCACCACCTACTCGGTTACTCAACTGTTCCACCTCGCTGCCGAGCACGGTCACTACTCGACAACGGATCAAGGCTCTGAAAAACTCGAGAAAATTAGGTATCTCTTGGGCAAAGTCGAGTACTGCAAGGATGTTCTGAGGACCTTGAGTCAGAGGAAAGCTGCGCAACAAGCACAGAAGGAGAAAGGATTGGCAACGGCGACAGGCGGAGAGGAAGTAACAGGTTCGACTAGGTAGAGAGCAGCTCAGACTTCCAAAAATCGCTTCTATCCGTTTACGACGCACACTCCTCCGTATCTTTTGCAGCTTTCCTTCTCATCAGAATACCCTCATTTCCCATTTTGCCTTCGAATTTCTCTCGTTAATTGTTTTCGCATTTCTGTCCACCTAGCGTTTTGGACCCCTTCTCCTTTCTGACACCCGTTCATCCACGTTTTAGACCTATGCCCCCGGTATATGTGTTCATCGAGTTCGTATTTGTTTTATCACGCTGCAATTTTTCGATTTTCGTGTTCATTCTTTCCTTTCGATGACTCACCTCTGAGGTATTCTCGCTCTCGGTAGCCCACTGCTTCTTGCCTCAAGATTGACTAATTGTTACAACACTATGCGCAACAACAGATAGCAATGCCCAGGCGAAACAGTAAGACTCTTCTGTGCTTCTATCGTTTCGCACCGGCTAACCTGCTTTCGACCTCTCGTTCCAAACCTTCGACTTCGAGGCCGAGCTGTTCCTTTCTTCTCCGGAGTTCTAGCAATCTTCGTTCTGCGAGTTCAACTTCTTCTCTTGCGCCAGTTCGAATTGGTAAATTTGGATTCAGGTATTCTTTCCTCTTCTCGATCTACACGCGGACATTCGTTAGTTCCCGCTCAGGCACTGGACGAGAGTAGTGACAGGAACGAACCCGTGTCTGCAATTCTCTCTCGCGCTTTTTCAGTGTTTCGAGTCCAGTTTCAGCTCGAGCGATCAACTCTTGGATCTGAGGCGACATCTCGTTCTCCAACGCTCTCTGAGCTGACTTGATCTCACTCGAAGGTATCAGATCGTATACCTGGGCATGTTCTCCAACGAGTCAGCCAGAGCAAACAAGGAGAGGCAAGGAAAGGGGAGAAGAGGAAGACGAACTCGAGTTGATTCAATCACCGATGCCAAGCGAGGGAAGTCTCTAGTTGCTTCATCGAGTATTTGTATAGAGTTCTGCAGCTGTGGACCGAGTAAAGCGAGCGACGTAAGGCACGCGAGAGATCAGTAAACATTGAGATTGTTTCTGGCCTCGTTGAGAAGAGGAGTCGACAGCAACTCACCTGGAACGAGCATTGCGCCAACTGAAGAGAGCAGTGTTCGAGTGCGGTCCAATGAGAAGGAGGGGGAGCGACTGGATAGAGAGAAGCTCTGCCGAAAGTCGTTTGACGCGACATTTGTTTTCAGCTCGAAGAGGGTATATTTCGCGTCTTGGGAGTGTCGAGTGTGCTAGCTGAGAGTGGTGAAAGTGAGGACGAGTCGGAGAATGAGGGAGAGCGAGTCAGAGAGAGCTGATCCCTAAAATGTTTCCGACTCTCTCAGCTACCTTCCATTCTCTCATCATTTGATGAGTTCGACTTCATTCTTGGAAGGGCTCTTGCAGCTACCGGATGCTCAACTACACCACTCGCTCACCCTCCCTGCAGTTCACTCCGTCCTCCTCTCTCTCCTCTCGACTCGATCCAGTTCTTCCGATCGAGAACTGCTCCACCTAGTCGTCTCTCGCCTGTCGCATTCAACCAAAGGGACTCTCGACCTCGCTCTCCTGACCGTCTACATCAAAACTTACTACCTCGACAACCGAGAATTGGTCGAAAAAGTCGTAGATGACGCATTCTCGACCTCACTCTCTCTTAAACAAACTTTCACCAGACTAGTACCTACTGCGCTAGAACAAGAATTGAGTCGACAGTCGGGAGGAGGAAGAGACTTCGAGGCCCTAGAGACGCTGTTGACCCTTCGTTTGGCCGCTCAACGACATCTCCAGCCGAAGACAGAGGACGAGCTCACGACGACTTCGACTATGACCCATCTCGATCAACTTTACACAAATTTGACACAAGACGAGACCGATCCGACTTTGGACCAATTGCGATTACTCGTGCTTTCCACTTTCGCATCGATTCTTACACTTCCTTCGTATTCTCTCGAACAACTCGATCAGACTCTCCGAATCGCTGCTACCCTCGGTAACTCTAGGCTGGTCAAAGACGTAGAGACGAATCTTGGAGTCACAAAGCAATTAGGAGTCAAAGTTCAAGGACAAGTTGGCAAAGTCGCTCGAGAAGTAAAAGATTCTATTGGAAAGCTCAAGAAGTCAGCCGCCGCAGGAGAATCACAGAATGGGGATGGCAAGGGGAAAGGGAAAGAACAGGAAGACTGGATCGCGAGAGTTAGGAGAAAGGCGAGCTTAGGGGTCGACGAAAGCACTCTCGAAAGTGGCGAATTCGAAGACCGAGGAGTCGATGAAGAAGCCGAGATTGTATCTGTAAGTCGAGTTTCCTGTAGCTAATTAGTCGATACTTCCGCTTATCACCCTCTCCTCGAGATTAGACAATTTCCTCAATCCAGGAGTTACTACCTCACCTCTCAACTGCTTTCCTCCGAATCGCTATTCAACATCCTTCTTTCCGTCCATCCTCTACTCAGACGCCAATTTCCGAAGTCAGTGAACGGCTCGTGTCAGCCTTGCTCGAGAACGACCTTCCGAAGGAGCTTCAGCAAATCCTCTCGCGAGATGCAAACGGGCCTGCCCCCGCAGAGGAACCGGCGGAACAGAAGAACGAGGATACACAGGAGAAGACTGCTGCACAGAGGCGGAATATCTTTGACGAGGACAAGACGTTTTCGAGAGGAAAACTTTTGATACCAGGATCCAAAGGTCGCATCGAGTGAGTTTCTCCTTCGAGTTCTCGTCGATTCTGTGGTCATTGACGGAAACTCGTTGTTGTATTTCGCTAGTCCCCGTCAAAGGGGGATTTCTCTCGACGAGAGATTGAAAGAATCAATAATTGCTCTCGCAGAAGCTCCTTCGTCAGACGAGGAGGGAGAAGAAGGTGAAGCTTTCTTGGATGATAGTCAAGAAGCTGGAGGAGCTATCAAAGTTGGTGTCAGGGATAACGGAGAAGAAGATGAAGAAGATGATCAAGAGACCGAAAGTAATCTCGGCTCTCGTTCTGGAGTTCAAACTCCGGCTACTCCTTCGACCTCCGGGTCAGCAAACGTAAGTCTCTCATGTCTGATACGTCTTTATCCTCAACAGTCTACTAACTTGTCCGAGAAAATGTCTATAGCTTTTCACGCCTGCGACAATCCAATTGCTCGAACAAACCTACCTTTCTTCCCCATCTGTCTTTGCTTCAGACTCTCTCACTCGTCGCACGAACAAGCAGCGTATCAAATTGAGAGAACAGACTGGACTGGACGACAATCAATTGGAAGGTTGGAAGAGAATGCTGGAGCGAGGTGGCGAGAAACAGATTGGCAAGATGAAAGACAGGATTATGGACTTGAACGCGAAAGGAAATCATCCTGTTGCTCAGACTGGCTCTGCTGAGAACGGAGATCCAGGTAGAAGTGGATCGAACGCGAATAAAGGAAGAGGAGGTTCGTCCCGAGGTGGCAGAGGAGGAGGAAGCAGTAACCGAGGGAAAGGCGACGGTGGAAGAGCTCAACACGATAGGCGGAAGAGAGGAAACGACAGGAAGATGGCGAAGATGGGAGCTACCTTGTGATAGAAAACGGAATCGATGTTTGACTTTTCTTCTTCTCGAAAAGAGTAGTGTTCCTTCAGTTCGTAAGATTGACAGTCTAACCTTCTTCTCGCTTCTCCTCGCAGTCTTCTACGTTTGACACTCCCGGAATGTTGAGCTTCGTCGCTTTTTGTCGGTATTTGCAGTACGCCTTCTTCGCTTCTCGTTTTTTCCCCTCTTTTTCAAGCGACATTGCGATATCTCTTCCTGTCGCTCGTGCATGTTTACTCATGTGGTGTCTCTGAAGAGGCCTAGTGACTCAAAATCAGCTTGCCTGTCCGATGCCGCGGATGCCAGCTCAGATCGCTTCGAAGAAGAAAAGCAAACTCCTCTCCTTTCCTTTCTGACTCTTTCCAGTCCCTTCGTCCCCTCGAAAGCGCTACCGATATTCAGAGAAGTCACGGTAACTCTTACTATGTCAGCTACAAAGTCTCAGCCTTCCTCTACGAGCACTCAAGGGGAATGTGTAGTTTGTGGGAGGTTCTGTTCGACTAGGTGCTCTTCATGCGCACAACATGGTCTCAGTTGGATGTACTTCTGTTCGACTGAACACCAGAGACTTGTGAGTCCTCTATCCGTCTCCTGGACTCGTCCTCGCTCGGGTCGGGAACTGTTCTGATAGATCTGGTTCGCTCACAAGAGAACGTGTGGAGTCAACTCGACTCCATTCCAGTGGCCCTCATTAGATGAGAGGGAGAAAGAGGATTGTCGGAAATTCAGAGTGGGTTTCGTATGCTTCTAAGCTAGTGAGATGCAATTTGTTCGAGTGGTTGCGTGTAACTCGGCTGCTAATCTCGGTTTCTGTTTCTGACGCCCGAATAGAAATCACCGAGTAGAATTCACAACAAAGAGAGAGTGTACTGCTGCGAGAGAAGATTGAAGACAAGCCTTGTACGGAATGGCGAAAGAGAACAACTAGGAAGAAAATGAGATCAAGCGAAGACCTAGAACATCCCTCTGGTAAGTAAGCTCGACGGCAACGAAAGCGCAGGAAGAGGGGAAGAACACTCACAGCTAGTAAGACGACAGTGAGCACGAGTAAGAAGACCAACAAGAGACAAAACATTCTCCGACCAGCTTTTCGTTGGTAAGCGTGAGCTTCTGTCAACTGTGTCGATGCTCCGTGAGTATCCCTCGCAACAGATAGTAAGTTCGTTTCGATGTTATCTGACAGCCGAACGAGGCGAGATAAGCACAGTTTGAGCGGAACGGTCTCAAGCAGAAATAAGCTCACCGATCATGCTTTGTTGTTCTCCGACTATTTGACCAAGATCTTTGAAGATCTGATTCAGTTCGGTGATACCTTGTTCGATCTGTTCGATTTCTCCTTCTCGCTCTTGGATCAATTGCTCTTGGAACTGTAAGTCTGCGTCGTTGATTTGATCTGACGTAGTTTGCCTACGAGAGCGAAGTTCGAGTCAGCTCTGCATTCATCATGCAACAATTATCGGAGAATCGCTCGACGTACAACTCCAGTAGCTGAGCGGTTCCAGTCGAACTACAAAAGCGAAACCAATCAGCCTTGCGAAAGATCTTCAAATGAAGAAATACGAACTCACTCAATCTCGCTCGGTGACATGACTCCAGAATCGATAGCTTCAACTGTTCGTTTCGCTTTCTGTACAAATTGCCTTTGCTTCTCTGCGCTCTTCCTCGAAATCGATTGGAAAGTTTCGAGAGCTCTTTGGAAATCTGTCGAGATCTTCTGTTGTTCCTGCTTGTGCTGTCTCTGTTTTTGTCACATCGCGTACTCCTCAATCGTCAGTCAGTATTAGAGGACGGTAGATCGAGTAGACGGAGAGGACAACTCACATCCGTAGGTTGTAACTTCCAATCTGACAAACGTCTCAAATCGAAGGTTGAACCTTTCAAAACTTCTCTCGTCGATTCCGTCAAGTCGTGCCTAAGTCGCTTACCGGAAATCAGCTCAGAGGACATTGTAGATGCGACGAAGGGACGGAACTTACAATCTAGTTCTCAGAGTTGGACTGTCTTTCCCAGTTCCGAGCAATTCAACCAATTTCGAGATCGCTGCAGTGTTTGCCGAAATCTTGTGGGTCTGAGTTGAAAGTGATCTAGCTAATCTACGAAACTCTTCATCTTCTTCTAGTTTGATGGAGGTTCGAACCTTTGAGTGGGTGAGGTCATTCGAGAGGAAGGAGAGAGAACCGGGGCTCACCTGCTGAAATACCAGTATCTCTTGCTAGTGGTGCCCTTTCCCCTAGACCCCTTTCTAAGTCTTGGAAACTCTGTAAAGAGGAGAATGAGGGGAAAGAAGTGCGATTAGATGATGAGATGTGGAGAGATCGATTCTGACAGAGCAAACGGGACAACGTACCATTCTGCGATCTTATTCGATAGATGAGAGCTGTTCGATAACTTCTTGATGGTCTAGTATTAAGGTCAAGCTGAGCCGTTCGGATGAAGGAGGATTCAGAAGGGAGCCAGCCGACTCTCTCTCTCTCTCCTTCTCCTTCTCCGTCTCCCCGTTCACCCGATATGATCCATCTACAGTCTTTCGATCTACTACAACTTGCCAAATGACCGATAGAAGATCTTGCCTTGAGAATCGAAGGAGGGGTTTCGAGTCACGTGGCTAAGCTTCTTCCTCTATCAAACTCGTTCCTATCCGCAATCAATACCTTTCAAACATCCATGATCTCTTTGTAAGGTGTTTCCCCTGGCAGTGTCACCAGTACCAAGCTTTCGAAGGATTTCGTGCTTACAAGATCTCGATTTTTTCCCGCAGAGCCAATCTTCCTCCTGCTCGGTCCAGCCTACTTCAACCCAGTTTCGGCCTCACGAGCCTACACCTTGTAGCCAGCAGATATAAGAGAATTTTGCTACTAGTGTGACTCCAGATCCCGAGTATTCATACGCTCAGTCCTGACTTAGGTCGTTTCGCAAGCTTCCTCGCGATGCTCCGTTCTCGCTTTGCTCCTCCCATTTGGTCTACACTGCTCGACTCGACTTCGGTAACTGAGTTGTATACCTCGAGCTCTAGGGGCCAGTGCACTCAGAGAAACACAGGTCCACCGTTTTTCTCGAATTCTGCTGAAGAGTCGAATCTTTTCCTGTGACGCGTGCTCGCGGCGTCTCGGTCCGTTCACTCGCTAAGTGCGCTCTTTGAGAGCTATCAAGGGATGAGACGCTATGAGAAGAAGCGTTCCTCGTCAAAGCGATAGTAGAAAATCAGTAGTCTTTGCGCAAAGTGTGATTTTTTGTTGGTTTTCTCGTTTCGCCTTACAAGTCTTTTTTTTTTTTGGCTCACCTAGCTCGTATTCTCCCACTAAACACACTCTAGAAAGCTAGGCCTTTGCAGTCTCGGCGATTGACGAGAAATTCAACTCCGACACGTCGTCGGCAAGGGAAACTTGAAATCCCTCCACCTTTCGACTCTCACTTCGCCGATCTCGACGCGACTAACAAGGTCAACGGAGTAGTTGACTCGAGAATGGATCCGAATGGTCGACCTCCGTTCCCTCCCCATCCTCAATCTTATTCTCATCCTCCTTCCCAGCAACAACTTCACCCTCAACAAGTTCAACAAGGTCAAGCACCTCCCTTTCCTCACCACCCGGCGTCTTACAGTGGTCACCCAGTAGCAGGAGGAGCAGCACCCCCCTCTAGTTTCCCGAGTCCGTTGAACGCTCCCCTCTCCACCTCTCAGAATGCCGGCAGAATCTCTCCAGCAGTTCAACGAGGTATGTCTCCACCAGGCCAGATGGATCAGATGAATCAAGGTATGCAGAACATGAGCTTGCAACCCCCAACTCCGGTGAATTCTCGCTCTCTCTTCTCCTTTTCGATGATCACTCGACTTTTATGACTGATCAACGCGTTGAAACAAACGAGTTGCAGCAGGGAATGGATTCTCACGCATCGAGTCCTAGTCCAGGAGGTCCAGTAGTGGCACCAGCTCGAGGCAAACGTTCAGCACGCGCTTACCACGCAGAGGGAGCTAGTCCAGCTCCTTCACCTTTACCTCCTACCGATTTGCAACCTCCTTCTTCCTACTTCCCTCATCAAGGTCAAACTTTGCAACAGCCTCAGATGCAACAGCCTCCTATCGATCCCCACCAACAGTATCAACAATCTCAAACTTTATCGCAATCGCAATCGCAATCGCAATCTCAAGTAGATCCTCGTTTTCAACAACAGCAAGAACAACAACGAATGCAACAACCCTCTTCATCAGCAGCAGATTACCCTCCCCATCCATCTCAAGCGCCTCCAGCTTCATTCCAAGCTTCTCAGCAACCTCAACCGATTTCAGGGATCCCTCAACCTCCTCACACCGCAGGTCAAAGGATTCCTCCGAAACAACGAATCAGAATCGACCCCGATCACATCCCTTCTCCAGTAGCTGTACAAGAAGCAGATCAAAGTTTGTACAGAGTCGAACCTTACTTGACTTGCTCGAGAATGGCCGCTCCTCTGTCAAACACTGAATTCGTAGCAATTGATCAAGGCGAGTTCTCTATCTGTTTCTTCTCTCCCCGCTTTCCACTTCCATGTACTGATACTGTGCGGTCGTCGACAGGCAACTGTAACCCTCGTTTCCTTCGAATGTCAACCTACAATCTTCCACTCTCAGACGATCTCGCCGTAGCTTCCCAATTACCTCTCGGGTTGGTCGTTCAACCTTTTGCTCAATTGCGTCCCGAAGAAGGAACAATACCCGTAGTAGATTTCGGTGAAACTGGTCCACCTCGGTGTGAGAGATGTAGAGGTTACGTCAATCCTTGGTGCGTTTTCGTCGAAGGAGGTCAGAAATTCTTGTGTAACCTGTGTGGTGCCGCTACTGAAGGTGAATCCTCATCCTCTTTATCTCTCCACCCGGAGGATCATAAGTATTGTAGCTGACCCCCCCTCTCGAAATTAGTCGTTCCGGAATACTTCTCTCACCTCGACATGTCACAAAGACGAATGGATCTCGATCAAAGACCTGAACTTCGATTAGGTTCAGTAGATTTCGCCGTCAACCGAGATTATTGGGTACAAGATAATCCAACTCAACCTGGTTCTCTGCCTAGAGAACCTACTCCTTTACATTACATTTTCGCAATCGACGTTTCTTGGTCAAGTGTGAGATGTGGAGTCGTACAAGAAGCAGTCGCGGGATTGAGAGAAATCTTTTACGGGAAAAAAGTTGTCGAAGGAACGGAAGGACCTGTCGAAACTGTTGGTGGATTACCAGAAGGAGCGAAAATTGCGATCATGACTTTTGACAAGAGTGTTCAATTCTACAACCTCAAGGTGAGAGAGACCCCTTCTCTTTGACAGATCGTTGACAAGCTGACGTTATCGATCTACAGGCTGGACTGGAACAAGCGCAAATGCTCGTCGTTTCAGATATTGAAGATATGTTTGTTCCTTTGCGAGAAGGTTTCCTCGTCGACCCTATCGAGTCAAGGTGCGCTACCCTCTTCTCCCACTGAGGAGTCATTCATCATTGACCAAGAGATGATCACAGAGCGGCTATTGAAAGCTTACTTGACACGTTACCGAAATTGGTCGAAGAAACTTCGGTCGTCGAAGCTGCCATCGTCGGACCTCTCAAAGCTGCTATGCTCTCTCTCGTATGTATTCTCGATGTGTCCTTCGTGTACACGTACCTCTATCACGGAGCTGACATCTCGCTTCTGCACCTAGAAAAATTTGGGAGGTCAACTGAACATTTTCCAAACTTCGCTGCCGACGGTTGGACCTGGAGCTCTCAAACACCGAGAAGATCCAAAGCTTTATGGAACCGATAAGGAGAAGACGTTGTTCACGATTCAGGATCCTTTCTATCGAGTGAGCGCGGAAGAATGTGTCGAGGCAGGAATCGGAATCAACTTGTTCCTTTTCCCTTCTCAGTACATCGATGCTGCCACTCTCGGTAAGTCTCTTAGATATTCCCCCGTGATTCCATCGTCGCTGATTTATTTCTGTTCTCTACCAGGCGTTTTACCGGGTTTGACAGGAGGAGATTTGTTCTTCCACCCTCGATTCGATCCTGTTCGAGATGGTCAACTACTGAGGGAAGAAATTGGAAGGGTGGTCAAACGAGAGACAGCTTACAGTGTAACAATGAGGATTCGATGCTCGAATGGTGAGTTTCTCATCTTACTTTGTCTTTCTTCTCTGTCAAGTTTTGATCGTCGTTTATTGCTCTACTGCCAGGTCTCCGAATTTCGGATCACTTTGGAAACTTCTTCCAGCGCAACATCACAGATCTAGAGTTCGGCACTCTCGATGCCGACAAGGCTATCGCAGCTCGAATCAAACACGAATCGAAACTCGACGAGAAAGCGGATGCATACTTCCAATGCGCCGCTCTCTACACTTCTTCGACCGGACAACGACGAGTACGAGTTCACAACATCGCAGTCCCTGTCACTTCACTAGTCAACAACGTCTTCCGATACGCCGATATGGATACAACGATCGCTCTCATTGCGAAAGAATCTATCACACAGACGAACAACAAGAGTTTGAGAATCGTCAGGGAGATTTTGACCGACAGTTGCGTCAAAACGCTTCTCGCTTACCGAAAGCATTGCGCTTCTTCAACTTCTCCTGCTCAGGTGAGTCGTTACTTCTCCTCCCGCTTCATCTAAGATTCTTGTCACTGACTCTGCTCGACCATTTTCTCTCTTTCAGCTAATTTTACCCGAATCCTTCAAGCTCTTCCCGTTGTATGCTCTCGCTCTCATGAAGACGAAAGCACTGAAAGGTCAGCTCACGTTTTTTTCTTTTCTACGATGAACACTCTTTGCTGAACCCTCATTCTTTCAAACGTTCAGGAGGAGCGGTTGCTTCCGATGTGAGAACATGGCACATGAGACACGTCAAAGCTTCTGGAGTAGGAGCTACTGTCCGTATGTTGTACCCGAGAATGCTCGCCGTTCACCTCTTCCCCGATGAAGTCGGGTTCCCAGACGAAACTGGTCGACTAGTGATGCCTCAAGCTATTCGTTGTAGCTATGCTAGAATGGAACCTCACGGTGCTTACCTCGTCGGTACGTCTCTCTCCCGCTCAGGTGCTCTTAGATCGTAAGGCAGCAAAGACTGATGACGACTCGCGTTCTCTTACTCGCACCGAAAAAACAGAGAACGGCGAAAAAGCGATTCTCTGGTTAGGTCAAGCAGTTTCTCCTGCTATATTGCAAGATCTCTACGCTGTCGAAAACCTTGACGAGCTCGATACAAGAATGGTGAGGTTCTCCCTTGTTTTTTCCCTAAACAGAGTTTATAATCCAACTGACTGAATGTTTCGCTTTTTTCTTTGGCAGACAACTCTACCTGATCTACCGACACGTCTCTCTGCTCAAATGCGAAACATTCTGTCATACTTTGAAGAACGAACCGGTCGATCACTACCAGTTCTCATCGCTCGACAGAATATCGATGGAACCGAAATCGAATTTTCAAACATGCTCATCGAAGATTCGAACAATGAACAAGTCAGTACTCTTCCCCTTTATCCGACCTTGTATTTCTATTGCTGACTCTCTCTCTCTCTCGCTCTCTCTCTGATACTAGTTCTCCTACGTCGATTACTTGTGTTATGTTCATCAATCTATTCAATCGTCTCTCGTTGGAGAAAGCAAAAAGAGTGAATTCGATAGCTCTTCTTGGACAAGCTGGTAGATCAAAGAGCGAGTGGATTGTTGTAACTAGCTTGTCGTTCACTTTGATTTTTCCTCAAACAAACCCTCGGGTATCGGTTGCGAGAGAAGATGAGTTTTGAAATTTTCGAGCGAACAACTTTCTCGTTGTCGTGCGGGAATTCTGCCTCGATTCGCGATTCGGTGTACCGAGTACTACGGAACTAGCTCAGCTTCTCGATCGAAGAAGCGAGTCAGACTTGATGGAAAGTCGCTCCCACTTCCCACGAGCGCGCTCTCTCGTCTTCAATTCTTGACTTCAGCACTTCGACTCCTTCAAGCAAAGAGCTTCCTCTACCAGGCTCAGCAAGAATCTTGCAACACTCTAGATCGCCGCACACGCTCTTCAGAAGCACTCAGTGAGTTGTAACTTGCCTGATCAAGATGAATGAATTTCGTATCTCGCTCACACATTTAGCTTCAAACGTGACAATAGATTCAGCTACTAGCATGGCTCGATCACTTTCACCTCGCGGTCGTTCCCTCTCCCGTTCTCGGTGAGTTCTCGATCCCTCACCCTCTCTCTCCTCTCCTAACTCATTCACTTTCGACGGCTCGTATGCTAGATCACCTTCACGCTCTCCCACACCTGAAGGAGATACGATCAAGGTTGGTAAATTGACCAAGAACGTTACTGCTAGTCATTTGGAAGAAATCTTTGATGTTTACGGAAAGATTATCGATATTGATCTTCCAATCGACAAGAAGAGTGAGCCCTTACACCTTGTTGCAATCAGAGTACGAAACCTCGAGGAACTAACGACATGACTTTTAATAGCGGGTAATCACAAAGGAACGGCGTGGATTGGATTCGCTTCTTCTGCAGCGGCTTCGAAAGCTGCAGCCTACATGGACGGAGGTCAAATCGATGGATCCATCATCACTGCGATCTTGGAACCTCTCTCTCCAGTCCCTGTAAGAGGAGGAGGAGGCGGAGCAGTAGGAAGCACGAAACGAGGAAGGAGCAGAACAAGGTCGATGAGTTTGAGCAGGAGTCCGAGTCGGTCTCGATCCCGATCTCCGAAACCGAAGGGTAGGAGGAGTTTGAGTCGTGATTCGAGGAGTAGAAGTCCAGTAGGGAGGAGGAAGATGAGTATCAGTCGTTCGAGGTCACGGTCACGATCTCCCGTTCCTGCGAAGAGACGAGGTGGTAGAGCTCGTAGCGTCAGTAGGAGCCCTAGTAGGAGTCCGGTAGCGAGTAGAAGGAAATCAGACAGGAGGAGTAGAAGTCCAGTAAGGAGAAGGAGGTCTCCTTCACCGAGAAGGGAGAAATCGTCGCGAAGATAATATTTTTAGATCCTCCGTTTCTTTTTCCTCTTCTTTCGTTCTTGGAATTAGTTTGCAAATAAGTTCTTTGTCTGTATCATCTCTCTTCCGATGAGAAATTTAGAAAGAGACAGGAGACATCGAAGTAGTCTGTTTGAGAGAGAGCTCTCCTTCCTCCACTTTTCTCTCATCTCTCTCTTTTTCTCTCTCAAAACATGGCCGCTGCTGCCGATACATCAGACAAGGCGTGAGTAGCCAGTTTCCCGGGCTTTCGAATCACAGGGAAGAGCTGACACTCAATCCATTGAAACAGTCAAATGGCGAAAGCTAACGACGCTACCGATTCTGCTCGTATTGGATGGGCGTTCCTATCTCAAGTGAGTACACTTTGAGCTGCTCTAGAGGTGGCACCTAACTGACCAGTCGATGCGCCACCAGTATTATTCTTACCTCAACAAAGATCCGGCTCGTCTTCACTGCTTCTACACGAAACGCTCTACTCTTATCCACTCTACTGAAGGTGAAGATACTGTAGCATGTTATGGACAATCCGTGAGTCTTTCCTCGTGATCCTTGCGTTCGAAACTGCTCAAAACTGAATCGACCTCGAATGGGTGTCATGTTGTTCTAACAGGAAATTCACGAGAAGATCATGTCGTTAGGCTTTGACGATTGCAAAGTTTACATCTCGAACGTCGACAGTCAATCCTCTGCCGAACATGGAATCATCGTTCAAGTTATCGGAGAAATGTCAAACTCGAATGGACCTTGGCGTAAATTCGCTCAAACCTTCTTCCTGGCTGAACAACCCAACGGATACTTTGTACTGAACGATATCTGTCGGTACATTAAGGAGGAGGGAGACGAGGAAGTCCCTTCCTCTTCTTCGGCTCCGGCTGAAACTTCGAATCAAAACTCGACTTCAACTGCTCCTCAACAACCTGAAGCCTCTTCCACTTCGACCCCTGTCACCGATTCCAACACTGATACTGCTCCAGCGAGTGTCGAGAGTGTTCTCTTCAACGACGTCAAACCTCCTGTCGCAAAAGAGGAGAAGAAGGAGAAAGAGGAGGAAGTTACACCGAAAGCTGTTCCTTCCGAATCTGAAGTTGCCGCTGCTCCTCAGCAACAACAACCGAACGGTCAACTCACGAATGGAGACGTCGAGAAGCCCAACAAGGAGGAGGAGAAGGCAGTCGTAGTTGAACCTCTCTCGGCTGTCGAACACAAATCGAACGAACCTGCCGCCGATGAGGAGAAGAAGATTGAGACTCCCGCCGCCCCTGCTATCGAGGAAGTCAAGAAGGTTGAGAAGGAAGAAGCAGCTATCACTCCTGATATCCCCGCAGTCGAAGAAAAACCTGTTCCCCCTCCTGCCGCCGAAACTTCGACTCCTCAACCTTCTTCTTCCTCATCCGCTCCTTCAACTTCGACTCCTGCTCCTGCCCCTGCTCCCGCACCTACTCCCGCCGCTCCCGCCGCACCGAAGTCGTGGGCTAGTTTGGCAGCGTCAGGGCCGACGAAATGGGGTTCCCTCAACAAAACTGCTGCTGCCCAAGTGAGTTTTGCCTCTTATCTGAGCCAAACCGCCTTTTTTTTCTTTCCCTTGGACACTGACTGGTTCCTTCTCTCGTAATAGAAACCCGCTGAATCTGTATCAACCTCGACTCCTTCCCCAGCCGCCGCTTCCTCTTCAAACGCTCAACAACCTTCTTCCTCTTCTTCTTCTTCTGCACCCGCCTCTCAGTTCACCGAACAAGTTCAAGCAGTTCAACATTCCAACTGTTTCGTCAAGGGAGTTCTCGAGTACGTGACTGAGAAACAATTGAAGGAAGTTTTGACTACTCGATTCGGTCCTTTGAAAGAGCTCGATATTATTCGTTCCGTGCGTTCATATCTCTTTCTCCCTTCCTCCCCGTCTAAACGAAGTGTTACGAGAAGTTGATCATCATTCTCACGACGAGCGAAAATAGAAAGCTTGCGCATTCGTAGAATTCGTCAGCCTCAACGACGCTCGCAAAGCGATTCAAGTTTCAATGAGACACCAAGACGGAGGAGAGAACGGAATCATTTTCGAAACTCCTACTGGTGAAAAAGCTAGGATCAACGTAGTAGAAAGGAAACCTCACAACGAGAGACCTCCTCCTAAACCTAGATCCAACACTCAAAACAATTCGGAATCTGGAGCTGCTGGAGGAGGAGGGGGAGGACAAGGAGGTGGTAAGGGAGGGCAACAGAGAGATGGACAAGGTCAGAGGAACCAAGGAGGTAGGACAGGTGGTCAAAGGAACCAAGGTGGTAGAACCGGAGGAGGAGGAGGTCAACAAGGTGCAAGAACTGGTGGAGGTCGCCAACAACAACAACAAGCGAAACAATAATCGTCATATGCATTCCCTCGCAACCCCCAAAACACCCTCCTTCACTTGTCAAGAGGAAGATTAAAAATTTCCAGTAAAAAGGTAGCTCTAGTTTTTTTAAAAAAGAATTTTGTCGTTTGTTTCTTCTAATATGTCTTGGAGGGGTTTGACGGAATAAATTGGGTTGATCCCTACTCTTTTCTCTCTCCCCCCTCAGTGTGTGTGTGTTTCTTGTTTATTGTCTTCGTCTCCCCCTCTCCTCTTCTCTCTTAACCGCAGAACCTTTTTTTCTTCTATCGTTTCCTCTTTCTCTAATCTTTCGATTCCTCCCTCCCTCGCTCTCCCTCACCGCCTCTGTCTTTGTCCAGTCGTTTCTTTTGATTCTGCTTTTGCCTTGAATCCTGATTACCCTTTCTTTTCCCCCAGTTCTGCCCTCGAAACTAAAATAGGAACGATTCCTATCCCCACCCTCTCCCTCTCTGACTTGTTCGTGAGCACCGAACCGAGTCGAACTCGGTGAGAGGAGGTTCACGAATGAAGATTGCAAGTTGGGAGAAGAAAATGGGTGATTCTAGCTGTTTCAAGTGAAAAGTGAAACCTCCGCACGACAGCGACTCGTCGACGAGAGACGGAGGGTAGCTGATGATGTGATTGGGAGAAAATGAAGGATTACAACTTGGCTGCAAAAAAAAGACGAAAAGGCAGAGGGAGGGCACAGAAAAGAGAAAGAAAAGGAAAAGAAGCTTGAACAAGAATTAAAAAAAGAGACTGCGATGATCTCTCGCGGAAACAAGCTGAGGACCTGAACAGGGGTTCGCGAGAGTGAGAGTGAGAGTCAGAGAGAGACGAGATGGAATGGATTGAAGCTGCGTGAGAATGAAGGCGCTTAGTCAGGTTCACATCAAACATTCTGGAGATTGGAGGAGGAAGTTGGAAATTCGTCGAGACTTACCTGCGGAGTGAGGTTGAGGAGGGTTCATCTAGCTCCGAGCTGTAAGGTTACGATGAGGTTCCGCCTTGACTTGTACGACTCGTTCTAACAGTTGGTCGACGACAGTAGACTTGTTGCTGTCGAACGAAGATTGAATCTTTTCCAGTTGTTCCGAAGTTGATTTGTCAACCTTATCTTGAGATTCGTTACTGTCGTTGGCGTGCTATATATATGACAGTGAGGATACGAACTCAGTGAGTAGGTTAGAAGAAGGAGGGAAGCAAGAGGTTCAAGACGAACCTGAGACTCGAATTGCTTGAACTCGTCGTCTTTCTTCTTCTTGAGTGCCTCAACTTCTTTCCCCGCTTCTTCCCTAGCTCCCTTCAATCTCTGTGTTCGATCTGCAGTATCGAGATACTCAGTCAGCGAGAGGCGCGAGATGTTTGAGAGTGAGAGGAACGAGGTACGAACATTCTCTAGCTTTGGCAACGATTTGAGCGGCTTCCTTTTCTGCTTCGAGTAGAGTAGCGATTCCTTGAGCTACAAGGGACAATGCAGAGACATGAGTCAGTTAGAGAGACCAGAGAAGAGAAAAGGTTGACGATGATGCGGGGGGGAATCGCTTTCGGGGAACTGACAGTTGGCAGCCTGTTAGCAAGAAGGGCAAGGAGGTAAGTACGGCTCATAGACTCTATGATGGACTGAGCTTACCATAGTTCGAGATAGAATGAAGAGTAGAAAGGAAAGGATCAGAGTTTCGAGTTCACGAGCTCGTCTTGACCAGTTTCACCTTCGCGATCAACCTTCTACGAACAGGAGATACGCGGTACATATCATGACAGTCATGTCGTACTATAATGGCGCACCAGCCTCGAGTCCAACAACTCCCGGAGGATCTCAATCTTCCGACTTAACTCTGATATCTTCTCTCTCTTCTCCTTCAACTCAACCTGCTCTACGTGCTTCGAGTGAGCTCCCTAATTATTCTCTAGATATCTCTGATCGAGATGGGCTGACCTTTCGATCTGTTTCTCGCAGCCGCACTACAAGCAGTCGAACCCATCGCGAGAATCTTGCTCTCTCCCTCTCCTGTAGACACGGCCACGACAAAGCTAGCTCTGTCAGCATTCGCGACTGCATATCCTTTTCTCTTCCGCTACGCGTGAGTCGGCCTCGACCTCCTTCCTTCCCGATGTTAAACGAGCTAAAGATTTCTCATTGAACTCTCGTTGCAATCAGTTGTCAATCAGCAGATCAAGGTTGGTGGAGCCGGATAGTACAGTTGAAAACTGCCACTCTTCAACTATGGAGGAATGGAGGCCTGGGTCACAAAGTTGCAGCGGTCAAAGTCATTCAGAGAATTATTCAAACTCAAACGAATAGCGGAACCGTTTCAGATCCTAGGGTAAGTTACTACCTCCCCCCTCTCCTTGTCCACATCACCGAAAAAGTATCGCTGACACTGTCGAGTGATAACGCATAGTTGGCGAGAACACAAGAACCAAATTTATCGCTTTGTCGACCGAACCATCCCTTCCTCAAAATCGCTCTACTCGAAGAAGAAGCTTCAAAACTGTTGGAAGAATGTATCACAACGTTGTTCACCACGACCAGTGCAGATTTAGTATCGGCTTTGACAACCTCTTTAACCGCTTTGGTGAAAGTTCGAAATCAGTTCACCCAGCTAGTCGTGACGGCTTTGACGAATTGGGCTCCTGCAACTCTCGCGGGACAAAGTTATTCACAGATCAAGAGTGTGGAGAAGGTCATTAGGATCTCTGTCACTCATTTACTGAGGTGAGAGCCCAAGTCTCTTTCGAACGGTTGATAGGGAAACGCCGAACGACTGACAGCCTTGTTCTTTCCAAACAGAACTTCTCATGCCTCAGCTTACCAGACCCAGATCAATCAATTCCTTACGACTCAGGGTCAAAGGCTCGAAGCGGCATCTCTCGTTGAACGCAAGAAACGAGAAGAATCAATGTCTCGAAAACGTCAACTCGCTTCAGCACCAATTCCTCCTCCTCCTTCTACTGCACCAATCCCTCCCCCATCTATCCCTTCCACGTCTACTCTACCATTCGAGATTCCTACAACAACGAAACGTCGCAAGTTGAACCCAGGAGTCGATCTGTTGAGAGCGTTCGGAGCTGCGAATTTAGATTTGAATGCAAATTTGGCAGCGACTCCAGTAGCTAGTGAATATTCACTTCAAGTGGTAGTAGACGGATTGATGAAGACGTTCGAGACGGTACCAGAAGCTGTACTGCAACGAGGGATCGAGATGGTCAGAATGGTTTTACCTCCTAGTGAACTGAGGAAAGGTGAAGAGGAAGAATCAAGTTCAGCAACACCGACAACAGTAGCACCGACAATGACGAGTACAGCGGCGAATGCAGGTATGAACGGAGCATCGTCGAGGATGGAAGTGGCAACTGAGCCTAGAAAAGAAGAGGAATCGGTTAAAATGGTTGATCCTCTCAAATTAGATTTGGGTGAGGAAGAGCTCAGCATCAAAGCTGAAGTACCTCCTGAACCTATCGTACGTCCGATCTCTCCTTCTGATATGCTGTCGGTAGCTAAATCTTTTCTCTTCCTCTCTCTGAAGCCTGAACCTGAACCGGAAGAATCGACTGAAGACGCAACTCTAGCCCTCTCTGCAGCTCTTCTCGCTGGTTCAGCTTCTGCCGACTTCGATCTCGAACCTCTCGATCTCTCTTCCACCGCCAAACATTCCCTCATTTATTCAACTCTGAAACGAATTTGTTCTGCGGGAAGTGACGGTGGAGTAAACGAGCGAATTTGGATTCCTCTCGTGAGTAGGTTGATCACGAGAGGGTTAGAAAGCGGTGTGATTCTGTTAGGGGATCAGAATGAGTC
The DNA here is from genome assembly GCA_010758995.1 of Sporobolomyces pararoseus. NCBI lineage: Eukaryota > Fungi > Basidiomycota > Microbotryomycetes > Sporidiobolales > Sporidiobolaceae > Sporobolomyces > Sporobolomyces pararoseus. The sequence goes on along the minus strand of RSDY01000007.1, from coordinate 1,057,450 downwards.
GGAGCAGGAGCAAGAGGTGAGAAGGAAACGGGGAGAGAGGCTGAGAGAAATTTTGTTCAGCTATGTCACTCGGGATCTACAGGCTAGGTGAGCTCACTACTTTCCTTTCTCTGCGTCGAGTTCTTCCTCACTGACTGTCGTCTGATCTATCTAGGATGGAACTCGCTCGGCTGTGGCTCAACGAAGAATGGTATGCTTCGAAACGGTTGAACCAAACTTCGGTCAGTAGCCTCGTTTTCTCTCGGTGACATTCCTCATTTTCGTTCACTGACGTTGATACATGCTCGGATGTCTCACAGAATCGACCTTATGATCATTACCTCGGGAGATTCCTATCTCACATATGCGAAACTTCTTCGAATCAAGATACCGCCCTCTTCCAGTTCATGATCGATCTACCGGAGATTCCCGTTCCCGAGCTAGAACGACTCGAGGGAATGTGTCTGAATGCTGATCAGTGAGCTTTTCTTCCCCTGACATCTCCTCTCTCGCGCGAGAACTATGCTCACTTTTCGGTTGAGCGTAAACAGAATGCAACTAGGGTTCTCGACACTGCGAGAGCTTACGGTGCTGAGACCTTCAGTTCGCAAAGGGGCTCTCGACGTTCTTCTCGGCTTGACTACTCATGCCGGTACGAAGTATTGATCTCCTCTCTTCTCAGTCGGAGCACGATCATGCTGACAACCTGCCCTTCCTCACTTGCGGAAACAGACAAGCGCATCCGAAATGCTGCGATCATGAGCGTCAAGAAATGGGTGCCGGACGTAAAAGAGCTCAGCGGAATCATCGTTTCTTTCGCTCTTTCTCTCCTCGAGCGACTTCGAGTAGAACCCGTCAAGGTAGAAGAGGAAGTCAAGAAGGAGAATGGAGACAACGTAGCAGATCCAGAGGGAGAGGAAGAGATGGCGATGGAAGATACTCCTCCTCCGGAAGAACCGAAACCTCCGTTTGCAGTCGTCAAAGATGGAAAGGTTGTCGACCGACTTGATCCACCGAGAACGATCGGAGAAGTGACTCAGCACGTAGAGCTGCTGCTCGCTTTGTGTGTCAAAGAACCTGAACTTCTAAATCCGTGAGCTTCTTCTTTCCTTTACCTACCGGATAAGTTTCATGCGAAGCTGATCATTTCCTCCTTCCACGATCAGTCTCTTCACCGAATACTCTCAAATGGCACCTTTCGCACGAGAATCGTTACACGAGCTCATCTCTCCCTTAATTCGATCCCTCGGAATCAAGCATCCAGGCATTTTACACATTTTCGGTCACTTCCCTCCTGGTTCCGATGCGCTTCTTCTCAAGACTATCGAGATCCTCGCAGACAAGCAAAAGTTGCCGACCAACATGGTGCAACTAATCAAGAACGTTGCTGCCGAGCGAGATTTGGACTCGAAGATTTACGCTCTCATCATGCCAGACTGTCACAAGGTACGTTCTCTTCCCCTCACAAATCTGGCGTACTGAAAGTTTACTGACTGTTTCGCAACACAGGACGAGATTATTCGATACCTACCTCGAGTTGTCGCACTTCTCGACGGAACTCCTCAACAAAAAGCTGCGATTCGATCCATCTTCCTCTCCATCATCGCTCCTCCTGCTCACTTCTCCGCTATCAACTCGCTACGGACACGGAATGATTCGATTTCTCCTGTCGAGCTTATGATCTTCCTTCACAAGCATGACAAAGAAATCGGTATCAAACAAACTATCGAAGGTAAGTTTGCTTTCCTAACCGTACTAGATCTCTTGCTCTCTTGCTGATCTGAGCAACTCTTTCGTGTTCTAGCTATCGCAATCTGCTTCTCTATGGCTGATGCTTTCCGACCTGAAATTCTCGCTGCTTTCATGCAACAAATTGTCGACGAAGCTGTTCTTCCCAATCTCTTCCTCCGAACAGTACGTGAATCTTCTCGGCGCGAATGAATTCGAAAGCGAGTTGCTGAATTGTCGTCATGTTTTCGCAGGTCATTCAATCGGTTACAACTTACAAATCACTTCAACCTTTCGTCTCGACAACACTGCTTTCTCGACTGATTGCAAAGAAGATTTGGGAGACTCCCGCCCTATGGGAAGGATTCATTCGATGCGCGAAAGCGATCGCACCTGCTAGTTTCGCAGCTCTCCTTCAATTACCGAAAGAATGGTTGGAAGAATTGGTCAAGAAACAGCCTGGAATGCGAGCCCCTCTGAGGGAGTATGTCGTCAAGAGTGAGCTCATCCTCCTTCTGCCGTCGTCCTTTGACCGGAAATTGGCTCACCATGTTTGCTTGTCATCAGAGGGAGGAGTTGCAAACGCGAAAACGACGGCGATTCTCGAAGCGCTAGAAGGACCAGAAGATGTCGCAACAGCAGCAGGCTCGAGATCAGAAAGTCCAGCAGTGCCCCCTCCCGCTTCAGCACCATCAGTGAATGTTGTAGTTTCGTAGAACTTTTTCTTTCTTCTCATCTGAAACGTCAGAGTCTTAGAGATGGAATGAATCGAGATCTCAACGCCGCAAAAGCGTCTGTGTGATTAAACGCAGTACGCTCGCGTCGAGAATAATCGGAAACGTCGTGAGTGAGGATAACATCCGTTTCTGCAGCGCTCGAACGACGAGAATCATCTGTATACAACGCTTGATGGCTGCTCCTCTCTCTCTCTCGCAAGCATAGACTAAAAGCGTTAGTGGAACTATAAAAGCCGCTTTGCGTTTGGCATAAGGGCTCGACAAAAAGCGAAACAGGCGCAAAGAAAAGGGAAGGAACTAGATAATAAACTGAAATGGACCAACGAGAGTGAATCGAAACAAATTAGCGATAGGTTGGACGATAGAATAGAGGGATAAACTGGAAATTGGGAGAGAAAATGAAGACGACAGAAGTTTCGAGACACGATAGCGACAAGCCATCTTACCTTAATTTCCCAACGTAAAATCTCCCGTATGCACTAGTGTCACAACCTGCATCGTCCGCGGGTCCCGAAGTACTTTGTATGATACCGATTCTACCACAGCTTTCAACCGTCGAGCCTCGCTAGGATGACTTTTCGCAACTCGAAGATCCAAGGTTTTGACAACTTGTGTACGAGCGTATTTGAGGAGGGGAAGTTGTACTCCGTGGTCATCAGGTCTCCGGCCATTTTGACAGATGAGAGCGAAAAGAATGAGGAATCGATGGTGTAGATCGCTATACCACTCGTACCCCGCCCATGCGAGCAACCCGAGATCGGGCCAGGCATACTCAAACCATGTGGCTAGATAGCCGTAAGGGTCTTGAGCCATATGTGCCTTCAGTTCCAACTCCTTGAGCTCTGGCGAGGTTGTTTCTGAGCTGAGTCCCTGTTTCGCTTGTTTGTACTTCTGGAGGAAGAAGAAGTTGCGGAGGGAGACCAAGGCTGAGGTACGTTGAGAGATGATCGGAGGCAACTTCCCGCTTTCTGACACAACTTCAATGAATTGCTAGAGCCAAAACCGAAACAATATTTCAGAATGCGAAAACTGTCACGGCTTTTGAACGTGAACAAAATCGAGCTCCGAGCGACACTCACCTCAAAATTGAGTCCGGTGCTTGAGACAACCTTCTCGTAAGTAACGAGATCTCCAAGCGTGTTGCGGTACTCGAGTTTGCTAAGTTTACGGCACTCTTGCACTTCGTCCTTGTTCAAAAGCGGCCATTGGAAAGGGTTCGAGTTGACTCCACAGGTTCTCTTGTGAACGAACCAGATCTACAGAGAGCATCGAGAAGGGGGAAGAACGGCGAGTTCAGTGAGCAATCTCGATAACGGTTCTAAGTCTCAATCTGGAGAAAGAGAGAGAGAGACAGGAGAACTCACAAGTCGCTGATGTTCTACTGAGCAGAAGCACATCCAGTCCAAGCCGTGTTGAGCACAGGAAGAGCACCTAGTTGAACAGATCTTCCCACAAACTACACATTCACCTTGAGTTGTGCTTGAGGGAGGCTGAGTCAACGTAGATGACATGTCGAGATTAATTGTGGTTCGTACTAGAGTCTATAGTGAGGTAGAGGGGAAGAGGGGAGTGAGACGATAAGAAAGAGAGAAGAGGAGGAAAAGAGAGGAGTTTGCTTCTTCTCTTCTTTAAGCGATCTGAACTCGGGACTTTCGTATTCCGCGGAATCACAACGAACGTCAGATCGTATGACGTCTCAGGGAGCTTTGTACAGATCGGGGGTACAGCAGTTGGTTCAAAGGGTGCAGAGATTAACGGTTGAGCTTGTTGAGTTCGTTTCGCAGCCGTACGTCTATACTCTCGCGTGAGTCCATTGCTTTGCAGCTGTACTTGACTGTCGGCATCACTGAATTCGCTGTCTACCGTGCATGAGACCGTGGGAAACAGTGCAAGAGTTACAACAGTTGGACGAATAAATAGAAGAGACTCAACAATCACATATTCTACTTTTTGATTTCCATGCCTAGCTTTCCCCTCTCCCCCACTTGCTTCTATGCAGGATCGTAGGTATAGCGGAAAGTATCAGGAGAGAATTCTTGTAGAAGGGTTATATGAATGTTTTCCGCGACGGCGGAGTGAACAGAAGCGACGGTTTCCTTTGCGCATCGAAGGGCTCGTAGCTGGGTGTACTGAAGAATCGGAGCGAATGTCGAGAGAGTGGAGAAGTCTTTGTAGTAGGCACCGAGGACAGTATAGTGAATGAGGATACGGTGACCGAGGAAATGGCACCAGCTCGGAGGTTCTCTGCTCCCCGCGTTGAAGTGGTAGTCGTGATAGCCTATGATTCGAGCGACATGTCCCCAAGGATCTGCCGTGATATCTGTCATGATCCAGTCTGTTGAAGATTCCCTGTTGTATTGCTTCCTAGCTCCCCGTAAATAGGAAACGGCATTTCGAACGGCCGCGGCGAGTCCCGAGATCTCATAAGGCTTGCTGTTCGAAGGAACTTGCTCGGCTTCTGATAGGACTGCAGAATACATCTAGAGAGAGAGACTAGTTATCAGCTTCGTCCGACCGACAGGAAGTTTTTTTGGTCGAAATGCACAAACTTACCTGGAATCTCCGGACGCGACAGATCTGTCTCATGAATTCCTCCTTGTCGAGCTGTCCTCAATCCTTCCCGTTCTTCTGCGCGACTTCAATAGCCCATCGAAAGAGTTCTTGCGCTTCAAACCATTCGGTCTTGTTCAGGCGAGGCCACCGGAGCGGGTTCGAATTTGCTCCGCACACTCTCTTGTGAGTAGACCAGATCTAGTTAGATGGAAGCAGTCAAGAAGGAGAAGGACGAGGGGAGAACAGAGTCAGCAAACAAGCTGATTGATCAACGTAGAGGGCTCGCTCTCAAGCAGCGGAAGGAGAACTCACTAGCTTCTGATGCTCCCTACTACAGAAGAACATCCATTTCGTACCGTTCGACGCGCAAGCGGAACATCTAGTGACGGTTTCTGCTCCACAAACTACACATTCTCCCGAATCGGACTTTGACGACGTTGAAGACATCGCTGAGCCTTCTGTACCGGGATGAGCAGTTGCTTAAGATGATGTATGAATTGAAGAGGTTGTGAAGCTGAGGAATGGAAGTATAGTAGTGATGAAGAAATGTGGAGCTGAAAGTCGTCGAGAAGTTCTCTCTGGCTAAGTCTCATATCGCGAAAATATTGTCATACCAAATTCAACAGAAGCAAAAGCAGACAGAACTACAAGGATAGGGTATCCGATTGATAGGTTCACGCCAATCTGAAACCTTCTCCCGTTTCGACGATTTCTCCCCATTCTTCGAGCAATTCCAAACTCCTCTTGACGACTTCTCCATACTTTGCTACAGCACTCCACCTGTCGTCTCGGTAGAGAGCAAGTCGAACGTCCAACTCCTTAATGCTAGGTCGAGAAGAGCGAGAGTAGAGATAGGAAGAAGTGTAGTTTGAATCGGAGATATCCCGAAGGTGTTCTAGGATCATGGGAGCGAGGGAGACTGCAGTGATAAGTTGAAACTGTTGACGGGACGTAGTAGAAGAAGTCGAAGCGAGAGGAAGGGAAGAGATGTGAGAGGTGCGGGAAGCTCGAGGAGTCGAGTCGTCTTTCGAGTCGTTGCTCCTTCTTTCACTGCAGGTTGATCGACTAGGTGTACTTCTAGAATCATTTCGAGTGTAATTGATGCCGTGTCGAGTTGATCTCGGTTCATCCGGTAAAGTCCTACTCCTTCTGTCGTTGTTTTCAACCAAGTTCAACTCTTCTTCCTTCTCCTCCTCCTGTTGTCCCTCACAACTATTGGAGACGTACTCGACGATCATACCATTCTTCCTCATCAATCGAATCGCATCTTCCCAACAACGTTTGATCTCTTTATCCAATCTCTTTCCCACCAATTCTCTTTCAAACTCTTCTGCGTCTTCTTCTTCATGGTGCCCTCCTCGCTTGACTGATCTTGCGCTGGTAGTGTTGGCGGAAGGAGGTGGTAACATCATCGTTTGTACCAATTTCGAAGTTCCGATCGATCCAACTTTGTCTCTCCCTCTCTTTTCCACGATTCCTCCCTCTTGACTTTTCCTCCCCGAGATCCAAACACTTTCTCCCTCTCCCTCTCGCTCGAGGTTCGATGAATCAAGCAAGGTAAAATCTCCATTCATCTTCTGTCTCTTCCTCTGTCGTTTCTTCTTCTCCCTCTCTTTTCGATCTCGTTCCAAACTCAACCTTCTCGCGAACAATTCCAAGTGTTTGCTCGAACTCCTCAGCGAATCGATATCGAACGGTAAGCACCATTCATCTCTTTGTCGGTTGGGATCTTCCGAGGAGGAGGTGGGAGGTGGAGGGCAGTTGAGAGAAGATTGAGAAGAGGGAGGAGGAGTGAAAAGAGAAGAAGAGGAAGACGAGGAGGATTGTATGTGGTGTTTGACTAGGTGGTGACGGATGTAAATGATGAAATTCGTCAACGTGATATCGTCGGAAGAGAGTTTAGCAGGTCGAGTCGGTCGATATTTTCGAACCTGTTGACAAGAAAATGAGTAAAGTACTGCGAGCGAGAGGAAATTGGAACGAACGACTCACTGGATCACTAGTAGATGAAGCAGAAGTACTGCTACTCAAATCTCCATACGTACTCGAACAAACGCTCAGACTTTCTTGTTCCTCCAATTCCTTCTGTCTCTTGAGTTCTTTCTCTTCCCTCTCGATCTTTTCTAACATCCCTCTCACGTCGACTTCTTTCGAGTACACCTCGTTCCACAGCTTGTTGACGGTAGAGTGATGTTTGATCTCTTGATTGGGTGAGACAGGTTCGATCCACTCTGCAGTGATTCTCAATTTAGAGTCGTACCAATTTTCAGGAGGAGTGATCGATCCTACTACTCGAACGAGAGTCTGTTCAGAAAAGACAGTGCTGTTCGAGGCTGACGTCTCTTCAAGGTGAGAATAAGATCGTTTGAGCTTAAATTCGGAGGACTTCGAGGCTGTCGAAAGGTAAGATTCCCTGATAAAGAGTTTCGGTTCGAGTTCCGGTTTGATAGAGTGAGGGTTTGTGAGATTGCGGGGGCCGTATCGATTCGTGTTGTCATTGTTCTCTGGACAAAACACTTCGACTAAGCCAGTACCATCATCGACTTTTTTTTGAATCATTCGAGAGGTCAGCTCGAGATGAAACAAGGTCGAAGAAGCAACGAGAGGACTCACTGAGGTAGGACCAACCTAGTTTAGTATCCGTTTCTTTCACGAACTGTTCCTGTCTGGCTAAAATCCAACCGACGAGGACAACTTTTCGACAAGGAAACTCTTTCCCTAAAATCCAACATTCCAAACTTCCTAAACTCGCTCTCTTGATTCTAGTCTCTAAATCGTTCGCCCATACGAGAGGAATAAACTCTTCAGTCTTTGACGTCGACAATCTCGAAGAGAGTTTCTTCAAGATCGGAATTTCCCATTCGATTCCTTCTCTGTCTCTTGCCCACGACGGTTCATCTCCAGGTAGCAACTCTTTTCCTTTGTCTTTCTTGATTCCTAGTCTCTCTAATCTCTCCCTCTCCAATCGATCC